>CM008282.1:41919608-42210846 GCA_002319775.1 Fagopyrum tataricum | reverse complement strand
GGGGTGGAACAGGTGGCCGTGGGTTTGGATGGTATCATGTCTGGGAGCTTAATGGAAAGCTTCTTGTTACGCTATTTGCCTTGTATCGAGCAGGATGGCTGGCGTCAGAGCACAAAGGGTTGGGTAAGCTATGGAGGGCGCTTGAGGCGCATACTTCAGGGAAGTTTTTTTTTAATATCTTCTCGACCTATAAGACTAGATTTTCCTAAGTTAGAAGAGTTTATTTAGTTCACAAAATATTACATGACAAATCTCATTAGCATAGAGAGCTCGTACGTGGAACCAAATCTTTCAATCAACTACGAGCATTCAAATGCATAATG
Organism: Fagopyrum tataricum; assembly: GCA_002319775.1. Lineage (NCBI taxonomy): Eukaryota > Viridiplantae > Streptophyta > Magnoliopsida > Caryophyllales > Polygonaceae > Fagopyrum > Fagopyrum tataricum. Next base: position 42,210,523 of record CM008282.1, on the reverse strand, counting down.
ACCTTAGACGGAGGCAAAGAAGAAAAAAAAATTAGCTAGCAGAAGAATAGCTTACAAGAATGCATGCCACTGATAAACTTCAATGAAATGACCTGCACAATTGAGTATGCAGCAAGATGAACTGAGCTAATATGTCCGATGAACGACTGCATCACTATCAACATCCCATAAGACGTCACTCGAAACATCACTGAAGGCAAATAAATCCTCCAAGTCTTTATGTTTTTGAGGAAAGCCAAATACCGGTAAAGGAAGTGTAGATCAAGTACAAAAATAATCACCATTGCAACAAGTAGATCAATTTCATGTAACAATACATATCCTGCGTTTTCAAAAATTACATTTTCTAAGAAATGTCAGAAAAACCGCAGTTAGGCTCCAAGCCGAATACATTAGGCTACTGCCATTAATTTCATACTGTGATTAATAACCAATAATATAAGCAATAATAGGAGTATTATATCGACCTAATATACCCCAATTAATACGTACACGTCTCAATATATTCAACATTATTCTCGATTTTGATTCCAATTCCCCTAACATCTGGAGTTCCTAAATACAGAAACACATGCTCAAAAGAACCACTATCTGGAACTGTCAACCTAAACCTTCCCACAGCTACACCTGGAAAACCATCCTGAGCATTCGGGATGATCTCATGAACAATAACATCTCTCAAATCAATGTCTCCCTCCTCCACAATCCCCTTGGTGTCTTCTCCAACGCCAAGACCTATAATCTTCTTCGTTTACCACATCCAAAAGTCTCTTGGTGCTCCGACATTTGGGGTGGCCTGAACATTCCCAAATATAGCTTCACCTCCTGGCTTACGGGTCATCAAAAACTTCCCACCCTTGCTAGACTTTCCTCTTGGAATACATCTCTGAATAGCATTTGTGTCCTCTGTAATAACAACCCTGAAACTGAGATCCATCTCTGGACCAACTGTAACTTCAACATTCTTATTCTCAAACACATTCTCCAATGTACCCGACTCCCCTTTTTCTCCTGTAGCCTCCCCCAATGGTTCACCCGGTTTTCCTCCACCTCTAGCCACCACAAAAAATCTCTCATCCATGAAGTCCGAAAATCGGCCTTTACTGCCTTCATTTACTTCATCTGAAAAAATAGAAATGATCTCATTTTCAATAATATTAGGAAAATGGTCTTTGACTGTGCAAGTGCCGTCATCAATGAAGTCAAAGCTTACTCCTCCTCTAATTGAAAATCTAGGACTACAGAAGACCTTTCTTGGGCTAGCATTCTTGGCATCATCCTACATTAATGTTTCTCTTGTTTTACCCTTGTATTGTACTCCCTGTTCTCTCTGAATTCCCTGATTAGTGATCATGTAACTCCTTCTCTTCTTTCTTATATACGTACACTTTCAAAAAAAAAATTGTGGTATTGCTTCATTGAGGTGCAATCGTATGCAACCAACTTGTAAACCAATGCCAGCAATGCGGGTCGTCGTATTAAGGAAACCAAATGCAAACACATTACGAGGTTGTAGTCGTGCATATCAAACATACATGTATGTATGTATAAACGAGTAATATCCGCAAAAATAGAAATGAATATCTATAAATATACGTACATAAGTAACATAACAATATAAATTGTAGTTTATAAAAAACATTCATGTATGACCTTTCAATGTGCATGGTGGGAAGAAGATGCATATTTGTTTGTGGCAACAATAGAAACTCATTTGTAATAATTAAAGTGAATTTCACACATGCACGGCCATGTAGCATGCATTACAATCAACCATTAGTATTTCGTGTGCCTCAGAACATGTTCGTTAGTACCAATATAAATATGGGAAATTATGGATGGTATCCCTGTGGTTTGGGATTTTTCGGATTTTGTTCAAGAATTTTTTCAGTCCTAATAGTACCCTTAAACTTTACAATATTTTGGATTATGCCCAGATTACTTTAAGATGCCAAATAGTCTCTTAATTTTAAATTATGAAAAGAAAAGGAAAATAAAAACTAAAATAAATTTTAAAAAAATTCAAGAAAAAGACCTTCCTCTCACGACAGAAAAACCAAAACCCTAATCCTCAATGTGTTCGTATATGTCGACCAAGAACCCAATTAAATGTCTTCTCTTTCCGTTCTTCACATCTCGATTTCCCGACTTCTCCTCCTACATGCTTCTCTTTCTCAACATTTTAAAGCTTCTAGCCCTAATCCCTAGTTCTTGGGTTTTTTGCTATTTTCTGCTATGATGGCATTCAACTTGTTGGGCGGTAGATAGGATAATTGAACCCATCAAATACGTGATTTGTTGATGCCTTATACATCAAGTAGGACAACTTGTTTCAATCTGAGTAAGTTGATTTTAATTGTTCAACATAGAGTTCGAGAAGAGTTTCAATCGGTTTTCAATCCATTAAAATAGAGTTGTTTCAATATGCTACTTCCATGAAAATTGATAAGTTTCCTAATCAAATATGACAACTTGTTTCTATTTGTGTAAGCTAATTTTAATTTGTTCAATACGGAAGTCGGGAGAGTTTCAACCTGCTTTCAACCCATTCCAAAATGAATTTATTGTCTGTGTTGTTTTTTTCTTTTTGTAGTTCAAAGCTGATGAAAATGGGGGAGATGGTGGGTGAAATTAACCCAAATTAAATTTCAATAAATTTCCAAAATTATGTGTCAAAGGAACAACAAAATCGAATATGGTAAATTATTTTTGGATTAAAAAGAATGAGAGGAATTCATGACATATTTGCCCAAAAATCAAAATAAAATTGAGTATTTGTAGAGGAAGATTTTTTTTTCATATTATATATATATTTTTCTTAATCTATTTTACTTTATTTTAATATATTTTTTTCATTATTCAAAATTAAGGGTCTATTTGACAGTCTAAGGTAATTTGGGCAAAATCCGAAATATTATAAAGCTTAAGGGTACCATTAGAACTGGAAAAAATTCTTAGACAAAATCCGGAAAACTCCAAACTACAGGGGTACCATCCGGAATTTCCCTATAAATATTCATTCGCAGCGATTTCAATATTCGTGTGAAAACTGTTTGAACAATCTTTAAAGCATAAGACGAGAAATCAATCTAGAGCGACTGTTTAGCCAAACAAAAAGCATCAAACAACAAGAACATTTGTTTACGAGGTTCGGAGCAAGTCCTACGTCCCCGGGATCTCAGATATGATCCAATTCACTAGACAATAAGCCAAATCCAGACAAGAGTTACAGATACAGAATATTAAGAGCATAAACCAAGAACAAAGAACAAAGAGAGTAGAAAGAACATCTAAACAATGACAAGAACAGATACAAATTTGTCTGTCGATACAAAATGCCTTCAAGAAAAGAACCGTCGAAGGAACCAGCGCTCGATCTCACTATCTGTAGGTGAAAAAACTCTCAAGCAAACACATATCTCGGGAGGAGATAGAGCTCTCTTTTCTCTCAGACCAGAAACTAGGGCTAGATCGAAGAAAGCGGTGAAGAAGAGATGAGGGAGGCGAAGAGAGAGAAGCTCAACAATCTGACGAAGCTAGGGTTAGAAGAAACTAGCAATATATAACATATAAGTTCATATCCAAACGATGTCGTTTGAATTAATGAACCATATCTAAAAGAGCAACTCCGGTTCACTCTTATAACAATACTCAGAATCGGTTCCTCCACAAGATCACAGGATCGAAACTCCTTGACGGCTAGAACTCTTTAACAATTCACCCCTCTAACTCTTGTAGTTCTGGCTCATTCAGTCTGGTGGATTTAGACTTCATATATTCATCATTGATCCAGCCTTCATCTGCTAAGTAATTTCAGACAGATGAAGCAAGTCCCTGCAGAAAAGAAATTTCTCATTAGTTACAATCTTTGTACCAAAATCAACAGCGTTTTCCTCTCCTCTTATCTTTTCAACCATTAAGTCTTTCTTATCAATCTTCTATCGGATGTAATGATACATAACATCAATATGTTTAGTTCTTCCATGATAAACAAGATCTTTACACAAGAACAAAGCACTTTGACTATCAGTATAGATAGAAACAATATAAGATTAATTAAGGACTTCAGTTAAAATTCCTTTTAGCCACATGGCTTCTTTGGCTGCTTCATTAACAACAATATACTCAGCTTCAGTTGAGGTGAGGGCAATAATAGATTGTTGCTGTAATTTCCAGGAAAAACAATTTCCACACCAAGTATACACATAAGTTGTAGTAGACTTTCTAGTATCGTTATTACTTGCATAATCTGAATCAACATAGCCCACAAGATTATTAGAATCACAGTGAACACCATACTCTAAAGCAAGAGAAGAAGTACCAGATAAGTATCTCAGGAAAAACTTCATAGCTGACAAGTGTTTATAAGAGGGATTAGACATATATCTACTCAAAACACTAACAACAAAAGCTAAGTCAGGTCTTGTACAGACCATATCATACATCGCAGAACCTACAAAAGCATCATAGGGTATATTTTCATATCTTTAAACTCTTGAGAAGAAAGATGAGATGTCTTAGTCAAATCAAGATGAGCACCAAGAGGTATAGAAGTAGGTTTAACAGATTTCATATTAAATATGTCTAGCACTTTTAAGATATAATCATGCCGAGTCAACCAAATTTTCCTTTTATTCCTATTTCTAACAATAGTAATTCCAAGGATTTTCTGTGCAGGACCAAGATCCTTCATATCAAAAGTAGATTTCAGAGAGGTTTTAATGTCTCTGATGTTACTCTTAGATTTGCTAATTATCAAGATATGATCAACATATAACAGAACATAGAGAGGACATTCAGTCTTAATTAACTTGAAATATAAGCAAGAATCATAAGAGCATTGAGTAAAGCCAAGAGCTTTCATACACGAGTCAAACTTCTTATTCCACTGTCTAAGAGATTGCTTCAAACCATATATAGACTTATTAAGAAAACAGACATGATTAGGAAACCTTTCATCAATATATCCTTTAGGTTGACTCATGTATATAGTTTCATCCAAATTACCATGTAAGAAAGCAGTCTTAACATCCATTTGGTCAATATCATAATCAAACACAGCAACAATGGATATAAGCATTCTTAAGGTTTTATATTTCACTACAGGAGCAAAGATGTCATTATAATCTTCCCCTTCCATTTGGGTAAAGCCTTTAACAACGAGTCTAGCTTTAAACCTAGGTGGATCGGTAGGGTTTTGACTTTCTTTTAACTTGTAAACCCACTTATTCCCAATCAATCTAACATTTTTAGGTTTAGGAACAATTGTCCAGGTGTTATTGACTTTCATAGACTCAATTTCTTCACCCATAGCATGTTTCCACTCATTAAAGTGTTTAGAGTTAATTGCATGCTCAAACAACTCAAGAGTAGGAACAGAAATCACCTCAACAATTAAGAAGGCATATTCTATAACATACTTGTGTACATCAGCTATATTCTCAACTAAATTCACATACTTAGCATTTGGTTTCTTATGCCTTGGTTCTCTATCCCTAGTCAACTGATAATCAGATAAAGTAGGTAGAGAGTCAAGCACATCATCATTGTGATCAATAGCAGACAATTCAGAAGAAGACCAAGTAACTAAATCATAAGTAGATTTAGAGTTTGATAGATTAGAATTGCTTACTGTCTCTCCTAATTGTAGAGGTATTGAAGTATCTGAATCCCTTGTCAGTTGAATTAGAAGGTAACACAAAAAAACGCTCTCTTTTTCCTTGGCTTTTGGCGACATTTTAGGCAATTTCCGGCATCCAAAGGGCGCCTCCCCGGTGGCCTTTCCCCCCGCTGCCACTCTCCCGGTGTAGTGGGCTTCCCCCTCTCTCCCCTCCCGCTTCATGGTTCCCCCCGGACTTGTGTAGCCACCCTTTCCTCAAGCCCAAAGTCACTTCGTCTTCTAGGTGACACTTGAGTTGCTTGGTTCCCAATCTTCCCCACGCCGTCATGGCTAGGAAGAAACTTCCTCTTCCTGTCCTTGTCCCGGCGGCTGCTTCCCCTAGTGACGCCGCTCTGGTGACGCTAGTGATACTTCCCCCGTCAATCAAACGTCGGGTGGTGCTAACACCACCTCGGGCTCCCAAACAACCGTTAGTGTCTTGGAAAAGGGAATGAATGTGATGGCACCGATTCCTTTGCCCGATGGATCCATGCCGGCTTTGAATGCTACTCACCCCTCGGCTAACACGCTTGACACCTCCTCGACTTCCCACCTTCTCCAAGCGGAAGCCACGGCGGCCAAAGCCATTGACTCCATACTCGATGAAAATAATGACTGCGAACTTACCACGAACACTAGAGATGTCCTATCTGACCATGAGGACAATGCACAAACCGTTGGGGCTCTCATTGGGTTGCAAGTGGGCAATAAATCCATTGTGGTTGACACTCCACCTCTGGCTGATGGCATAGCCGAAGGTCAGAGTGGAGTTTAACCCCCTCCTACCCTCCCCGACAACTTGGAGTTCTCTCCTCTTGGTGCCATGACGGCCAAGCCCACGCTTAAGAATGCTTGGGGTAAACCTCCGCCGAGAGTGTTTATGAACTCGGGCTATTACCCCGGGCATTTTGCTATCGACGGAATGATGAAAGCTTGGGGAGTGAAAGCAAAGTACAGAGTTGAGGCGGGATGGATAATCTTCAGTTTTCAAAATGATGAGGACAGGGACAAAGTTTTAAGAGAGGGCCCGTACACAATACACAATCGGCCAATGATTCTAAAGATGGTGCCCGACAAGTTCGCCTTCAACCGGAAAGACATTGCTACAATCCCTCTCTAGATTAAGGTTACGGGGCTTCCCAATGAGTTCTGGACCCGAGCATTCTTGGAAGGATTGGTTCTATGGTTGGCAAGCCCCGCTTCATGGACCATGTCACCGAGGAACGTAAAAGAGGGTCTTATGCACGGGCCCGTACACAATACACAATCGGCCAATGATTCTAAAGATGGTGCCCGACAAGTTCGCCTTCAACCGGAAAGACATTGCTACAATCCCTCTCTGGATTAAGGTTACGGGGCTTCCCAATGAGTTCTGGACCCGAGCATTCTTGGAAGGATTGGTTCTATGGTTGGCAAGCCCCGCTTCATGGACCATGTCACCGAGGAACGTAAAAGAGTGTCTTATGCACGGGTGCTCACGGAAGTTAACCTTGCCGGAGAGATGAAAAGAGAAGTGGAGCTTGATTTTGATGATGGAGTATCCCTGACGTGTGCACTACTCTATGAAAATGAGCCAACCTACTGTAGGCATTTCCAGTTTGGCCACACCAACAATGAATGTAAGTTCGAGGAGAAGAGGCGTGATGTTGGAGTCGTAGCACGCCATGGAAGAAGGCAAAGAAGGATAAGTGATAGGATCCATCTTGAGAAGGAACAACCCAAGGTACCGGAATAAACCAACAAAGAGATGGAGGATAAAACTAATCTGCCAAACACTCCAAAGAACAAGAGTAGCATGAAGAATACGATGGAAGTGAAAGACACTAATCTTACCAACCCTGTGAAGAAAAAAGGAAAATAGATAGTTATGGAAGAATCCATCGATGAAGAGTCAAGTGAAGATATAGATTGGGACAACGTCGAGGAGGAGAGTCAAAGTGAAGAGGAAGGTGAGATTGAGGAGTTTGAGGAGGAAGTGCTCACCAAAGATGAAACTAAAGACAAAGAGACGAATGAGGAGGGAGAGTTTACACTGGTCCTATCCAAGAGCCAAAGAAGGATAGTTAGACAACTCAATAGAGAGATAGAGAAGACCAAGGCCGCAGCCTACTCTAACCATGCCAACTTCAAGCATGTCATGCCTAATACAAAGAGAACTAGCAAGAGACTGCTTACTAGGGAAGTCGAGGGGTACAAAACCCCGACGATGAGAGTAAAAGGGAAGGGTAACCGCAAAGGTTCCCAATGTCAGTGATTGCGTGGAACATCCAGGGGTTTAACCAGCCCCGTGTGCAAAATGGGTTGATTGCTTTGATGAATCAAGTCAAAGCTTCTCTTTGTTGTGTTTTGGAAACTAGGATGGATGCTACCAAGACTAGCATTGATGACATCATGCGATGTAAGTTTGGGAGATAGAGATACTCTCATAATTATAACCTTGATAGAACGTGTATAATGTTGCTACTTTGGAATGACGACATGGTGGAGATCACCATGATTGATATTACGGTTCAAACAATGGCGTGCAAGGTCCTATGCAAGGAAACTAAACTCACCTTTGGAGTGTGCTTTGTCCTCGGTGATAGAACTGTGCCGAGTAGAAGAGAGGTTTGGCACTTGGTTCATAGATACATTGAAAGTCTTGATGTCCCTTGGTGTGTACTTGGGGATTTTAACAATGTCCTTTACCCCAACGAACGAAAAAATGGTGAACTTGTGAAGATGTATGAGTGTAAGGCGATGTATGAAGCTTGTCAAGATCTTGGGCTCTCGGACGCTCCGTGCACCAACAACATTATGTTTACTTGGACCAATGGCACTATTTGGAGCCATATTGACCGAATAATGACCACATTAGAGACCGGACGGGCTTGGTAAGTTGGAGCCGGGTTGTTTGGCACAAACGCAACACCCCTGGACACACGTTCATTCTATGGATGGCCAAGTTGGGCAGGCTTTCCACGCACGATAGGATGAAATTCCTTAATGTTGATCCAAAGTGTCGACTATGTAATACCACCGAGGAGTCCCATGATCACCTTTTCTTTTAGTGTAGGTATTCTAAACAAGTATGGGCCACCGTTAGACTACGATTCCACATCTTAAATGACGCTAGATCAATTGATACCGCCACACAATGGCTCAATGCAAATACCCTTGGGAAAAATAGAAGGAAGTACGCCATGATCTTTGCCTTCTCCGCCACGGTTTATTTCATTTGGCTTGCAAGGAATGCCAAATTCTTTGACAACAAGCTTGTGCCGGCTACCACCACCATCAAGATCATCACAAACCATGTGTTCTTACTTATTGATAATGAATTTCCTAACAATGTTTGTGATAGACTTTAATGCTCTTGATTACTTTGTCATGTACTCGGGTTGTAACCTTGCATGGTACTGTTCACGTGGAGATACCGATGAGTATTGAGAGACATTGTCCTAGGTTTAGGTTTAGGCTTGCCTTGGTCATGGACGGGTAAGTGAGTAATCTGGTGTATGTTGTTTGGTCCTTGTACGTTTTTGGTGCCGGACATATGGTCTACACATGACATATGAATGGCTTCTCTTTAATCGAATTAACCATTATCTCTGAAGTATTTGAACCTCCTGAGATGGAAGAAGAAATGTTTGTCGAGGTATTTGAGTGACTAGTACTGGAGGTAGTAACTAAATCTCTCGACAAATGTCCCTTCCCCCTCGAGAGATTATATATAATCAGAATATCCATTTTCATCATCTCCCTCAATAATATCTACATTAACACATGGATCATAGAAAAATAATTATGCATCCCTGTTATTATTCTCAAGGTTAACATTTGTAACTTTGAAAGGAAATTCATTTTCGATAAAGCTAACATCTCTACTGATTGTGGTTTTATAAGCTCCGGGTTGTAGGATTAACAGTTTATAACATTTAACAACTATAGGATATCCTATCATAACACACTTTTGTGCTCTAGGATTGAGCTTGCAAGTAGACTGTTTAACATAAGCAGCACATCCAAAAACTCTTAGATGTGTGAGATTAGGAGGTTTTCCAGACCAAAGTTCTTGAGTTGTTTTAAAACCTATAGCATTGGAAGGTGATCTATTAATGAGGTAGGCATCTATATTCACTGCTTCACCCCATAGAGAATGTTTTAGGCCAGAGGAAATTAACATACATCTAGCTTTCTCTAAAAGGGTTTTATTCATTCTCTCTGCAACACCATTCTGTTGAGGTGTGCCAAGGACAATCAAGTGCCTTTTAATTCCATTTTCATGACATAATTATCAAATTCTGCATTACAGAATTCCAATCCATTATTAGTTCTAAGGCATTTCAGTCTATAACTGGTTTGACCTTCTACTGTAATTTTCCAGTTTTTAAAGTTCTCAAAGACAGCACTTTTATTCCTAAGAATATACACCCAAACTTTTCTGGAAAAATGATCTATTAAGGACATAAAATATTTTCTACCCCCAGTTGTTTCAATCTGAGCAGGACCCCATAAGTCAGAATGCACATACTCTAAGGGTATACTAGCCTTAAACTCAGATTTGTTGAACACATTTCTAGTAGTTTTACCTAGTATACAAGTCTCACAGGACTTAAGATCACTAGGTTTATTTGGTAAGATTCCATTTTTAAAGAGATAGTATAAGCTTTTATTGTCTATATGTCCTAACCTAGAGTGCCAGGTTAGAGTCTGTTCACTTGTAAGACAAGAAGGTGAGTCTATATTATTTAACTCAGGAGCTCCAACTACATGATAAAGGCCATTCTTTTTAATACCCTTAACTAGAACTTTTCCATTCCTAGATATAGATCTAATTCCAGAATGTGTATTAATATCACACTTTAGATCATCAAAGATACTTTTAGATAATAGATTTCTCCTAAGTTTTGGAATCCATCTAACATTTTGTATAGTTCTAACTTTATTATCATGCATTTTGAAAGGAACATAACCTATGCCTTTTATGGCAAGAGAAGTATAGTCTCCTATTCTTACTTCTCCTTCATTATTTTTATGTAAAACATCAAAATGACATTCATGAGGAGTTGCATGCATTTTACATCCAGAATCAAGAATCCAAGCATTTGAATCAGAATTGCATGAAGTAGAAAGCATGTCAGAACAAAGCAACAATTCATTATTACAGTAAGACATATTTTCACACAAGGCAGAAATTTCATTTTTATTTGATTTATTAGCTTCATCACTTTTCTTTTTCCTACATTGTGGAGTTTTATGCCCCCTTTTACCATATTAATAACATGTAATAACATTTTCTTTGTCCTTTTCAGAACATTATCTTTATTTTCATGAACAAAGCTTTCTGTATTCCTACTTTTAGCCTTAAAAGTATTCTGAGTGCTTTTGTTTCTATCTTGATATTTACTCTTAGCATACATGATCTCATTTTTAGGTTCTCTGGAACTAGCCTTAACTTTGAAAATTTTCATTTCTTCATTTTTCTGTAAAATAGCTTCTAGCAGCTTTTTCTTAGTTAAATCTTGATGACCATACTATATAACATCTTTAAAATTGTTAAACTGAGTAGGTAAAGAGTTCAAGATTATAACAGCTTGATTTATATCATCAATTTTATCACTACAACTTTCTAGGTCAAGTGTCATTCTAAGAAAAGCATCCGGATTATCATTCAATGTCATATTAACATCCATTTTTAAATGAAATAATCTGCACAACAAGGAAATTCTACTAGGCATGCTTTTTACCAGAAATAAATTTTCTAAAGTATTTCAGAGAGTTTTAACAGTAACCTGAGTTAAGACCTGACGTCTACTTCATCAGTTAATCTCAACATGATCTCAGAGTGAGCTATTTGATCCAGCTCTGCCTTTTCCTCCTCCTTTGTTTTTTCTAGAAAGTCTTGAGTGATGGCTCTCCTACACTTTTCCCTTATTAAAATGGCTTTCATTTTGACCTACCACATAGCAAAGTCAGTATTGCCATCAAAAGGTTTAATTTTAGTTGTATCAGTCATTCTACTCGTCACAGTCACTTAACAGAACCTTAACAACTATCCTGGAAACACTTTATACCAGATCTAAACTCTAGATAACACGACAATCTCTAGAAGAGCGGCAAGAATCAACTCTTCCAAGCACTCTTGGAATTTGTTGGTCTTCTAGAGATTCAATCAATGGATTGGTGATCTCCAAAGTAAATGAGGTCAAAAGTAAGTGTGGACAAGAGACGTATTAACCAGCAGTAAAGATCAAGGCAACTATATAGCTTCTATAGGAAGCGTAGCTACACTTAAGATCTAACACAATAGAGAACAACAGCGGAAGATAAAGACAGAAAAGAAAAGCCCTAACAATCTAGGTTTATCTAACTCTTTGAAACTTGGAAGATCGCAAACGTTTCGAACCTCCGGTCAATGGACGCACGGTTAACGCCGACCAATGTTCAAGAAAGAGTCAAGAAAAACACAAGATTCTCACGGAGACAACAAACCAAAGAACGAAACAGCTCTGATACCAATTTGTAAAAACTGTTTGAACAATCTTTAAAGCATAAGACGAGAAATCAGTCTAGAGCGACTGTTTAGCCAAACACAAAGCATCAAACACCAAGAACATTTGTTTACGAGGTTCGGAGCAAGTCCTATGTCCCCGGGATCTTAGATATGATCCAATCCACTAGAGAATAAGCCAAATCAAGACAAGAGTTACAGATACAAAATATTAAGAGCATAAACCAAGAACAAAGAATAGAGAGAGTAGAAAGAACATCTAAACAATGACAAGAACATACACAAATCTATCTGTCGATACAAGATGCTTTCAAGCAAAGAACCGTCGAAGGAACCAGCGCTCCATCTCACTATCTGTAGGTGAAAAAACTCTCAAGCAAGCACAGATCTCGGGAGGAGATAGAGCTCTCTTTTCTCTCAGACCAGAAACTAGGTCTAGATCGAAGAAAGCGGCGAATAAGAGATGAGGGAGACGAAGAGAGAGAAGCTCAACAATCTAGCGAAGCTAGGGTTAGAAGAAACTAGCAATATATACCATATAAGTTCATATCCAAACGATGTCGTTTGAACTAATGAACCAGCTCTAAAAGAGCAACTCCAGTTCATTCTTATAACAATACTCAGAACCGGTTCCTCCACAAGATCACAGGATCGAAACTCCTTGACGGCTAGAACTCTTTAACAATTCGTTTACATATGTTTGCTTCGTATAACATTTCCATAAATGATGTTGAATAAGAAAACTATTAGCATGTAATTGAAAAGTTACCCTCGTGTTTCTTACAACATTGGTGTAGAAATAATTGGCCATATGCTTATAGTTAAACAAGAAGTACTCAAAGTACATTCAAAATTCATCCGAATTCTATCTGGATTCTTCAGGTGATTCATGGAAAAATAGGCCTAGCCGCGTTGTCGTCTTCTTCACCTGCAAACTCGAGTTTTAAGTAATTTACTCAAAAAATCATGACAAATGTAAGTAAGATCTTATCACCTCTTCCTCCCAGTCCATTTTCCAAGTTAATACAACGAGTGCAATTACTTGGACTACCATGCCAATCAACATTCCAATCCATATCCCCTATACGACATTGACGATAATTTATGTAAAGCAAAAGATTACACAAACCGTGCAGGAAAATATCGTTTTCTCATTGATTATTTTGTACGTAATGCTGTAACTAACGTACCGTTGTACCAATTTTAGCAACAAATGCAAGCAAACAGCCGATGGGAATGCCAACCACATAATAAGACACGAGGTTAACTATAGCAACCTTGGCTTGTGACCCACAACCTACCGCGACGCCTGTGTGCAAAGCATGATGAAAGAAAGTGTTAATATTATTTCCTAAAATCAATAAAATAAAATAAAAAGACAACATTTATGCATGGGAAACTTGCCTGAAAAAACTGCTTGGAAACTACTTATAAGCATTGTTAAGGCAAGTAGAATAGATAATTTTGTGGCGGCCTTAGCAACCTCGACATCGTTTGTGAACAAGTATGGGTATGAATCCGCGAAAATGAGACAAAGAACACAAAAGAATAACCCAAGAGCAGCTGCCATGCATATTATAATCTTAACCGAAAACTTTGCAGCCTCGACATTTCCACGCCCTAGTTCGTTAGAAACTCGTACACTGTCCGGACATACAACGTGAGCAAGCATAAAGATGGAATTCAGTTAATATGACGAGTGCAATGAAATGCTTATAGATTATAACATACAATAATACAACATTTTTTTTAATTGTGAAAGGTTAAAAGGTTAGTTTTCTTATACCTTGTTGCACCCAAAAATCCAAGGGCTAACATGTACTCCCATGCATTAAGGTTCAAGCTGAAATGTCGATATGATATTTTGAGATGAAAATTTAAACATCTTTGTAATTAGAAGAAGAATATCAAATAGATGAAGATAGGATAATAGATATGTACGTACCAAATAGAGAATGCAGATACCTCGACGACGGCGTTATCTGAGTATCCGGCTAACAGGAGAAGAACAGAAGTGTACCATAGATCAAGGCTAAGGTTGACAAAGAAATAGAGAGATGAGCAAAGTATGTTAGTATATGGTGATTTATTTATAACGTGTACGACATATAAATAGTAGATTTATGACAAAGTATGTTAGTATATACATCTATATGGTGATTTAATTATGTTACACCACGAAAACCCTAATACCCGGGTCAGGGCAAGCCCGGCCTAATCCCTTTGCCTTCACTCGGTTCGGATGAAACTGGATCTGGCGATTCTTGGCATCTCGAAGACCTAGATGGTTGCCTTCCGTTGTCTTTCCTACTGATCGAGATCTCTTTTGTTTTTCAGTTTTGTTCTCTCTTCCATCTGTTGTACATCCCTGAACCTCCTTTAGAACCGTTGTAACCTTTTCTTTATCCCCTTTTCGCAACATGTAAACTTTGGTTCAAAAATAAAATCCCCACAAAATCCGATGTACGAAGATCGACAAGAAACCTTATTAATTATATTTTCAAGTATATAATTTTACGCGGAAAATAAATGTTATCAAACACACCTAAAAAAATGTACGTACGTAGTTCATAGATGAATAGAGAAACATACCAAAGCATAATCCCGGACGAAATCGAAAGCTTAATAAGTGGTATAAGATCATCAAAGGCAAGTAAGGAGAAGCCCTTCCATGTATCCTTACACCAACCTCCAAAAATGTATATCCAATCACAAATAATCAATCCCCATTGGGATATTACCATAGCACCCATTGCACCATGGATTCCGAGATTGAGTTTATACACGAAAAGCCACGAGAAGAACACATGAATTACTAATATCCCAGATGCAAGCCATCCATTGATCATATTCTTCAATTGTGCTTGCAGGAACATATTGATCGTTAAACTAAAAACAAGGGTATACACGTATGAAATAAACCACAACGAAATCGCCTCCGTTGCTTCTGATATCTCGTCTTCTTGTCCTAACAACTTGTATATAGGACTTGAAGAGATCAGTACCGGAAGCAAGATGGTTGCAGTGACGAAGTTAACGATCCACGAGCGTTGCAAGTAGATACCCATCATATGATATTGTTTAGCTCCGAAGGCTTGCCCACAAAGGGTTTCGGTAGTAGTAGACATACCTAACTGCATAAATATAGACACTTGGTTCATCTTCATGTCGATGTATGATCTAGTAAATAGTACTCTGCACATTTCATACGTCGTAAATCACTTATTTTATTTATATGTAATTCATAAAAGGCACCCTAGCTACTCGTTTATGCTATAGTGTTAACTTGTATGTTAACCTCACGTAGTGTTGTCGATACAAGACAGCTTATTTCTAATATCTCAACAAATCCAAACCATTGAAAAATCAATAATTATGTTCGTTTGACGACTAAATTTAGGCATAAAAATAACATAATTATTTTTATTTTATTTCCTTCTTTTTAATCGTTTCAATCTATTTCATCTCTTTAAAATTTAATATTACAGTAGAAACTATTTTTTTTCCCAATAAAAAGGAGTTTTACAACACGTTATCACGAATCAATAGTCAAATTTTAATTCATCAAACTAGTAGCTACATATAAAAGGGAAGACTGTTAGTTTTAAAGACCAAAAGGCAAGTCTTTACACACATGCTTTAATTCATTTTTCAAAGGCAAAAATATTTCATATCCACTGAGTATTAATAAACTGGTGGCAGGCCGGTATTAATTTGTATGGTTGGGAGTTTCCTACCACAATCAATCAGGAAAAAAGAAAATACGATGTACTTGGTTATCCAAATTTCCGAAAAACAATTACGATAATGTTCTGGGTCATTGTTAAGTTGTTGTTTTTTCACTATTGTCTCGTAGGCGTTAATAAAATTTTCGTATCTTTATATTGGTATGTCAACGATCTACGTACATTATATTTGATTTTAACAAAAAAAAACAAGCAGATAAATCTACGATTTTTTTTCATGCAAGTTTCAAACTGTTATTCTTATTTGATAACCGATGTGTGATAGCAACATGATAATATATCGAATTTAAAAAAAAATATAGCAAATGATTTTTAAAAATGAGTATGAGAAAAATATTATGTTTTAGTATAAGTAAAAGTTTACGTAATTTCAACACCAATTTTTTTGAAGATCCCGAACTTCGTGTTCTCATCCGCAACAATGCTTTAGGTTGGTCTACCTCTAGGAGGTAGGCCAATCTAACCGCTTTCCATTATCAAAAAAAATAATAAAAAAAAATTCACGTAGTTTTTTTGTTTTATTAAATCGAAATATGAGATTCTAAGTTATATATCTTGTTTAGGCTAAGTACAAATGAAATTCCATACAAAATATTTTTATAAGTGCCTTTACAAAATAATTATGGTTTGATAAAAAAATCGATGACTTGATTATAAATTACTTAACGTTTATTAATGGGAAAAAAAAGAAGAAGAAAGAAACCGTGAGGCCGATTGCCCGACATCAACATTAATTAGTATCATCCGTTAGATTTTAATGATTGTTTGATCTTAATACTCGGAGGTTGTCTACTAGACAATTATTCTACGATCCTTATATGATATAGCTACTTACAAAAAAGAAACAAGTATAAAGGTAAAAAAAAAAATTAAAAATTAAGAGTTCTTCATGTGAGTAAGCTCAATAGGTAACTAGGGCATCCTTTTTGAATCGGTGCAACACATTGCGTCACTAGCAAAGGAAGAAAACAAAGACATTGAGAGAAACTTACAAGAATGCCATTGATGAATCGAACGGAGATGGCCTGAACAAGGGCATATGCAGCGAGCTCAATGGAGCTTACATGACCAATGAAGCACTGTGCCACTACCAAGATCCCGAATGACGTCATCCGAAACACCATTGAAGGAAAGCAAACTCTTGAAATCTTTTTTGTTTCTTGCCAAAGCTTCTTTGATAGCGTCTTTGCTTCGTTATCGGGGGAATTCTCTGGATTTGCTTCCAAAAGTGCTGCATATTCGTCTTCGTTAGTCATCGATGGAGAAGGAGAAATTTAGTTGGAAAGAAATGATGAGTAAAGAGTGTTGAAGTGGCAGATGCGTTTCACAGCTTGAGTCTTTGGATTTTGTTTAACCAAGTAGGGGGAAGTGGGAACTTGTATCATGTAATATGAGATTTTTGTATGGTAGTTGGAACTCATTATTTAAAGCGTAGTCGGTTAATATTAGGGACAAATTTCTGGTGCGGGCCATTGTCAACACCAATAAGTGAGAGGCTTGGCTCGTTTACGTGAGAATGAGATGTATAAAGCGGGTTGCATAACCTGAACATTAGGATAAAACGAAAAAGTTATAAAATTCACTACTACACTAAATG
Organism: Fagopyrum tataricum; assembly: GCA_002319775.1. Classification (NCBI taxonomy): domain Eukaryota; kingdom Viridiplantae; phylum Streptophyta; class Magnoliopsida; order Caryophyllales; family Polygonaceae; genus Fagopyrum; species Fagopyrum tataricum. The sequence continues at coordinate 42,193,028 of CM008282.1, read as the reverse complement.
TCTATTGAAACGGTTCATTGTAACGGTGACGTCTAATGAAACGGTTCAATTAAACGGTCAAATTAATTGAAGCGGTTTCTTGTAACGGTTTTTTTAATATTAAAACGTTTTATAAAAAACCCGCTTCAAAAACAAACAATTGCACGCCCGCTTAAGGGTTTCACGGTACGCCACTTACTTGCCTGTGGCCTATTTCCCAATCTTTCTCATTCATCAATCTTTACCTCCTTCTTCCCAAATCTTTCCCAAAAATTTCGATAACATGATGACAGTGGAGACCAAAGTCCCGGTGAAACGGCAACCATATCAATTTCTGCTCTCGTTGAAGGTCTAGGCCTTCAAGTTAAGTTTGGGGCTTTTAAGTCTTGAAGATTTCTACATCCACGAAACAAAATTTTGGTTCAAGCGTTTGATATGAAGTAATATCAAGGTGAATCTTAACCTTTGCTCTGTAAATTTTGCTTCAATCGTGATTCCTACATCTCTCGACTCAAATTTTGGTTCAAACGGTATAAAGTTTTGTGAATTTTCCTCACTATAGTGGCATTATTTTTTTCCACCGAGCTTCTTGATTGTGTTTGATCCACTAAAACACTAGTTTAGGTATTTGTTCAACCAACTTTTGTAAACTAAGAACTAGTTTAGGTATTTGTGTGATTAGTTTATAGTTTATCATATCACTTCTCACATCCAGTGAGAGTGAATGTGTAGGAGACACATTAGGTAAACTAATAATGAAATACCTATTTTGAGTTATAGGAACGAAACTACAAGCGAGTGGCTTGATTTATAGCATTTCTTCCTAGAATAAATCTTCTTCAAGAATCGGATTGTATTTTATGACCGTGTTTATTAATTTATTGTTTAGATTGTGAACCTGTGCAATCATTTAAGTTAGACAATTCTTAACTGTAATTTTGTAGAAAATGGAATTCTAACAAAAACACCTTTGTTGTACAATTTCTTTTAGCAAAAAAGGTTACATTTTTAGACAGCAAGGTGGTAGATATATGTCTATCTAACTAGTACCTATAACAATTATATTTAATTAACTTCACATTACCAAGAAAAGTTAGTAAAAAATCAATGTAATTGTGTTCATAAGAATATTAGATTCATAAAGAAATTTATCAGGCGATCAAAACTAAGTAGTTTGTTCTGAATAAAACAATTTTCAATACTTTATAAAAAAAATTGAAAAAAAAAGATTATCTCATAGTGCAAGGTACTTTCACTTGATCTCTTTTTTCTTTAGTTTGCTTTTTTTTTTTTTTTCCTTTCTTTTCTTCTTCCTCATAAAAATGAAGTTTGGTAAGATACATTACATTGAATAGATAGATTATACAAACTAGTAGTCAAATTTTCACTATTGTCTCGTAGGCGTTAATAAAATTTTCGTATATTTATATTGGTATGTCAACGATCTACGTACATTATATTTGATTTTAACAAAAAAAAAACAAGCAGATAAATCTACGATTTTTTTTCATGCAAGTTTCAAACTGTTATTCTTATTTGATAACCGATGTGTGATAGCAACATGATAATATATCGAATTTAAAAAAAATATAGCAAATGATTTTTAAAAATGAGTATGAGAAAAATATTATGTTTTAGTATAAGTAAAAGTTTACGTAATTTCAACACCAATTTTTTTGAAGATCCCGAACTTCGTGTTCTCATCCGCAACAATGTTTTAGGTTGGTCTACCTCTAGGAGGTAGGCCAATCTAACCGCTTTCCATTATCAAAAAAAATAATAATAAAAAATTCACGTAGTTTTTTTGTTTTATTAAATCGAAATATGAGATTCTAAGTTATATATCATGTTTAGGCTAAGTACAAATGAAATTCCATACAAAATATTTTTATAAGTGCCTTTACAAAATAATTATGGTTTGATAAAAAAATCGATGACTTGATTATAAATTACTTAACGTTTATTAATGGGAAAAAAAAAGAAGAAGAAAGAAACCGTGAGGCCGATTGTCCGACATCAACATTAATTAGTATCATCCGTTAGATTTTAATGATTGTTTGATCTTAATACTCGGAGGTTGTCTACTAGACAATTATTCTACGATCCTTATATGATATAGCTACTTACAAAAAAGAAACAAGTATAAAGGTAAAAAAAAAAATTAAAAATTAAGAGTTCTTCATGTGAGTAAGCTCAATAGGTAACTAGGGCATCCTTTTTGAATCGGTGCAACACATTGCGTCACTAGCAAAGGAAGAAAACAAAGACATTGAGAGAAACTTACAAGAATGCCATTGATGAATCGAACGGAGATGGCCTGAACAAGGGCATATGCAGCGAGCTCAATGGAGCTTACATGACCAATGAAGCACTGTGCCACTACCAAGATCCCGAATGACGTCATTCGAAACACCATCGAAGGAAAGCAAACTCTTGAAATCTCTTTTGTTTCTCGCCAAAGCTTCTTTGATAGCTGAAAGAACACTGATTGAACAAATCTTTTAAGAATAAGACGAGAAATCAGTCTAGAGCGACTTTTTAGCCAAACACAAAGCATCAAACAACAAGAACATTTGTTTACGAGGTTCGGAGCAAGTCCTACGTCCCCAGGATCTCAGATATGATTCAATCCACTAGAGAACAAGCCAAATCCGGACAAGAGTTACAGATACAGTAAATCAGGAGTATAAACCAAGAACAAAGAATAGAGAGAGTAGAAAGAACATCAAACAACGACAAGAACTGATACAAAACTGTCTGCCGATTCAGGATGCTTTCAAGCAGAGAACCGTAGGAGGAACCAATGCTCGATCTCACTATCTGTTGAAAACACTCTCAGACGAAGCTTAGATCTCGTGAGGAGATGAAGCTTTTCGCTCTCAGTCAAGATCTAGGGTTTGAACCAAAGAGCGGTGAAGAAGACGAAGAAGAGACGGAAGAGAAAAGCTCAAGGCTCTGATCACTTAGGGTTTTAGGAGAAACATAACAATATATACCACATGAGTTCATCTCCAAACGATGTTGTTTGAATTAATGAACCAACTCTAGAATAGCAACTCCAGTTCACTCTTATAACAATATTCAGAACCGGTTCCTCCACGAGAACACAGGATCGATACTCCTTGACGGCTAAAACTCCTTAACAATTCACCCCTCTAACTCTTGTGGTTCTGGCTCATTTAGTCTAGTGGAATTTAGACTCTATATCTTCATCATTGATCCAACATTCATCTGCTAAGTAATTTCAGACAGATGAAGCAAGTCCCTGCAAAAAACAAAATTTTCATTAGTTACAATCTTTGTTCCAAAATCTGTTGGGTTTACCTCTCCTCTTATCTTTTCAACTATTAACTCTTTGTTATCAATCTTCTGTCGGATGTAATGATATCTAACATCAATATGTTTAGTTCTTTCATGATAGACAAAGTCTTTACATAAGAACAAAGCACTTTGACTATCAGTATATATAGAAACATTATAAGATTGATTAAGAATTTCAATTAGAATCCCTTTCAGCCATATGGCTTCTTTTGCTGCTTCTATGACAGCAATGTACTCAGCTTCTGTCGAGGAGAGAGCAACAATAGATTGTTGTTGTGATTTCCAGGTGATACAATTTCCACACCAAGTATACACATAAGCAGTAGTAGATTTTCTAGTATCTTTATTGCTTGCATAACCTGAGTCAACATAACCCACAAGATCATTAGAATCACAGTGAGCACCATACTCTAAAGCAAGAGAAGAAGTACCAGATAAGTATCTTAACAAAAACATCATAGCTGACCAGTGTTTATAAGAGGGATTAGACATATATCTACTTAAAACACTAAGAGCAAAGGCTAAGTCTGGTCTTGTACAAACCATAGCATACATCACAGATCCTGCAGCAGCATAGGGTATATTTTTCATATCTTTACATTCTTGAGAAGAAAGATGAGAAGTCTTAGTCAAATCAAGATGAGCACCAAGAGGTATAGAAGTAGTTTTAACAGATTTCATATTAAATCTGTCCAGCACTTTTAAAATATAATCATGCTGAGATAACCAAATTTTCCTCTTATTTCTATTTCTAACAATAGTAATTCCAAGGATTTTCTGTGCAGGACCAAGATCTTTCATATCAAAAGTAGATTTTAGAGAAGTCTTAATATCACTGATGTTACTCTTAGATTTGCTAATTAACAAGATATCATCAACATATAACAGAACATAGAGAGGACAATCAGTTTTAATGAACTTGAAATATAAGCAAGAATCATAAGAACACTGAGTAAAGCCAAGAGCTTTCATACATGAATCAAACTTTTTATTCCACTGTCTAGGTGACTGCTTTAAACCATATATAGATTTATTTAGCAAACATCCATGGTTAGGAAATTTTTCATCAATATATCCTTTAGGTTGGTTCATATATATTGTTTCATCCAGATTTCCATGTAAGAAGGTTGTCTTAACATCCATTTGATCAATATCATAATCAAACACAGCAGCAATTGATATAAGCATTCTCAAAGTTTTATATTTCACTACAGGAGCAAATATTTCATTATAGTCCTCCCCTTCCCTTTGGTTAAAGCCCTTAGCTACTAATCTGGCTTTAAACCTAGGTGGATCAGTAGAGTTTTGACTTTCTTTTACCTTATAAACCCATTTATTCCCAATCAATCTAACATTTTTAGGTTTAGGAACTAGAGTCCAGGTATTATTAACTTTCATAGACTCAATTTCTTCATTCATGGTATGTTTCCATTCATTACAGTGTTTAGAATGTATAGCATGTTCAAATAACTCAAGAGTAGGAATAGAAATCACCTCAGCAATTAAGAAAGCATATTTTGTAACATACTTATGTATATCAATTTTATTTTCAACTAAATTCACATATTTAGTATTAAGCTTCTTCTGCCTAGGTTCTCTATCCCTAGTCAGCTGGTAATCAGATAAAGTAGGTAGAGAATCAATCATATCATCATTATTATCAATGGCAGGCAACTCTGAAGAAGACCAAGTAACTAAATCAGAAGAAGAATTGGAGTTTGAGAGTTTAGAATTGCTTACTATCCCTCCTAATTGTGGAGGAGTTGTAGTGTCTGAACCTCCTGAGATGGAAGAAAAAGTGTCTCTCGAGGAATTTATTTGACTTGAATTTTTAGTCATGCTTAAATATCTCGAGAGACACTTCCTCCCCCTCGAGAGATTGTAGTCAGCATATCATTGTCATCATTTTCCTCAATGACATCTACACTAACACTTGGATCATAGAAAGATAAATCTGCATTCCTATCAACATTCTCAAAGTTAACATTAGTAGTAACTTTGAAAGGAAAAACATTTTCAACAAAGGTAACATCTCTGCTTATAGTAATTTTATAAGCTCCAAGTTGTAGGATTAAAAGTTTATATCCTTTAACACCTGTAGGATATCCTATCATAACACATTTTTGTGCTCTAGGGTTAAGTTTGCCATCATATTGTTTAGCATAGGCAGCACATCCAAATACTCTTAAATGTGAGAGATTTGGAGGTTTTCCAGACCAAAGCTCTTGAGGTGTTTTAAAACTTATAGCACTTGAGGGTGATCTGTTAATAAGGTAGGCAGCTGTTGTCACTGCTTCACCCCAGAGAGAACTTTTTAGGCCAGAGGATATTAACATGCATCTAGCCTTTTCTAGTAAAGTTCTATTCATTCTCTCTGCAATACCATTCTGTTGAGGTGTTCCAGGGATAGTCAGGTGTCTTTTAATTCCATTTTCATGACAGAATTTATCAAATTCTATATTACAAAATTCCAACCCATTATCAGTTCTAAGGCATTTCAGTTTATAACTGGTTTGACCTTCTACTGTAAGTTTTCAGTTTTTAATGTTTTCAAAGGCATCACTTTTATTCCTAAGAATGTATCCTAAACTTTTCTGGAAAAATGATCTATTAAAGACATAAAATATTTTCTACCCCCAATTGTGTCAACCTGAGCAGGCCCCCATAAGTCAGAATGTACATATTCTAAGGGTTCATTAGCTTTAAACTCAGATTTGTTGAACACTTCTCTAGTAGCTTTTCCTAGCATACAAGTCTCACAAGACTTAAGATCACTAGGTTTATATGATAAGCTTCCATTTTTAAAAAGATAGTATAAGCCTTTATTGCCTATATGTCCTAACCTAGAGTGCCAGGTTAGAGTTTGTTCACTTGTAAGACAAGCAGGTGAGTCAATATTATTCAACTCATGAGTTCCTATAACATGATAAAGGTCATTCTTTTTAATACCTTTAACTAGAACCTTTCCATTTCTAGTAATAGATCTTATACCAGAATGTGTATTAATATCACAGTTTAAATCATCAAACATGCTTTCAGATAACAGATTTCTCCTAAGTTCTGGAATCCATCTAACATTCTGTATGGTTCTAACTTTATTATCATGCATTCTAAAAGGAACAGAACCTATGCCTTTTATAGCAAGAGAGGTATAGTCTCCTAATCTTACTTCTCCTTCATCATTTTTATGTAAAGAATCAAAATGACATTCATGAGGAGTTGCATGCATTGTACATCCAGAATCAAGAATCCAAGCATTTGCATCAGAATTACATGAAGTATAAAGCATGTCAGAACAAAGCAAAGTTCATTATTACAGTAAGGCACATTTTCACACAAGGCAGAAATTTCATTTTTTTTGAACCAATGGTTACGATTGATAAAAGAGGATGTAGTGTTATAGATTACATGGGATCAAGTGTAGAAGAGAAGGGAGCGCTCAAAGGAGAAAATCAAAGAGAGAATCAAAGACTTTTAATTCCTAGGGCTTTCATCCAATTGTCACTGGATTGAGAATGTTTGTTCCAGCGGGCAATGGCGTTGAGCTTCACTTCGTGTATGACTCTACTGGCAGTGGCCACAGGAGAGGGAGTAGTTGTGTTAAAGACGAACTCGTTCCTCGTTTTCCATGTGTGGTAGATGTAGCTTGTGAAGGCTGAGTTGGTGATTTAGACTTTGAGTGTGGATTGGCAATTAGAGGAGTTGAGCCAGTCCATCCAGCCGGGGAGGGTGCTAAGTCTTTGTGTGATGCCGAGCCAGTTTAGGATGATGTGGAGAGTTTGGATTGCATGATCACACTGGAAGAGGGCGTGGTCGATGGTTTCTTCAAATAGGCGGCAGATAGGGCAGAGATTGGAGTTAGAGGCGTCCCAATTGGCCCTTAGAGTTAGTAGGGAGTCTTCCATGGATAGAAATCCATGTGGTGAAGCTGCATCTAGGAAGGTTGAGCTTGCCCCAGATTTTATTGGCCCAAGTGGTTTTGATTCCAGGGGGGCTTTAAAATCGTGTAGACATTTGCGGTAAAAGTTTTGATATTGGTGCTAGCCTTGAGTTGTTGAAGGATGTGAGGTGGGGTGCAATCAAAAAGCTCGTCACGAGTGTTGATGATGGAGCGCCAAATGTGACTGTGGTGACTCTTGAGGTTGGAGGTCCATATGTTGCTATGGTGGAGCATATTCGTAGAAGCCCATCTAGTCCAGAGAGTCTCAAGGTTATTTGAGTGAAGTTCGAAGATGAGTTTAGCTATGTGGGTCTTCTTCCAAGTTGTGAGATCCTTGAGACCTAGGCCACCTTCGGATTTTGGTCTACAGACAGTGTCCCAAGCAACAAGGCTTCGCTTCTTGTCGGCTTTACCCGTCCAGAGGAAGGATCTTATTAAGCTTTGGATTTTACCTGCAATAGAGATAGGAAGAAGGAAAATGTTGTTCCAAAAATTAATCGTACCATACATAACTGCTTGGATAATCTGCAGTCGTCCTGCATAGGAAATGTTCCTTGCACTCCAGGAATTGATTTTAGAGGTGAGTTTGAGGAGGAGGTGGTTGAAGTCGTGGTTTTTTGGACGCCAGGATCCAAGGGTAAGGCCAAGATAGGTAGTAGGGAGGGAGCCAATGGAGAGGTTACAGATTACAGCGATGCTATGTTGGGCATGCTTATTCAGTCCACCAAAGTATATGGACGATTTGTCCCAATTCGTTTGCATACCAGTGGTGAGGCCAAATTCGTCAAGGGTGTTTTTAAGGATATTGACAGAAGTTTGGTCACCTCTACAAAGAAGGAGAAGGTCATCCGCAAACATAATGTGTGTGATGGAGTTGCGGGAGCATTTAGGGTGGTAGTTAAAGTCCGGGTTTTTGGTGTTAGCAAGAATAGCTCGGGAGAGATATTCCATGACAATGGTAAAAAGATAGGGCGAGAGAGGGCACCCTTGTCGAAGCCCTTTGACTCCTTTAAAAAAACCTTCATAGAAGCCATTTACATTTATCGAATAGGTCACTGTGGTGATGCATGTTTCGATCCAATTTGTGAAGGTGGGAGGGAAGTTTAGTTCCCTGAGGAGGTTGATGAGGAAGTGGTGGTTGACATTGTCGAACGCTTTCCTGAGGTCGATTTTCATGGTACATCTCGGGGAGATGGATTTTCTGGAATAGTTTTGCAGAAGATCGTTACTAAGGAGGACATTGTGCTTCAAAGATCTACCGCTGACAAAGACACCTTGTTGAGGACCTATGATACTAGGTAAGATGCTTTTGAGTCTAGTGGCTAGGATCTTGGCTATGGTTTTGTAAATTGTAGAGCAGCAAGAAATCGCCTGAAGTCGTTGGTGTTTGATGGGTTAGGGGTTTTGGGGATAAGTGATATGGATGTGTGGTTTGTTTGTCGGAGAAGCTTACCGGTGATAAAGAAGTCTTCGATAGCAAGGGTGAATTGTTTTCCAGTAGTGCTCCATGTACTTTTGGAAAAGGCAGAATTGAAACCATCAGGCCCTGGGGTCTTGTTATTACCTATAGAGAAGAGTGCTTTCTTGACTTCCTCCTCTGTGACCCTACTGCAAAGAGTGAGAAATGAAGAATTTGGGATTTTTGGGCCCAGGTTGACGTAGGAAAGGTTGGTGGGAGGAAATTTCATTTTTATTTAACTTGTTTGCATCATCATTTTTCTTTTTCCTGCATTGTGGAGTTTTGTGTCCCTTTTTACCACAGTAGTAACATGTAATAATTTTTTCTTTGTCATTTTCAGAAGTAGTATCTTTGTTTCTATGAACAAAGTTTTCTAAGTTTCTATTTTTAGCTTTAAAAGTATTCTGATTGCTTTTATTCCTATCTTGGTGTTTATTTTTAGCAAACATGATTTCATTTTTAGGTTCTCTGAAACTAACTTTAACTTTGAATATTTTCATTTCTTCATTTTTCTGTAAAATAGCTTCTAGCAGTTTTTTTTTAGTTAAATCTTGATGACCATACTGAATAACATCTTTAAAATTGTTAAACTGAGCAGGTAAAGAATTCAAGATAATGACAGCTTGATGTATATCATCAATTTTATCACTACAACGTTCTAGATCAAGAGTCATTCTAAGAAAAGCATCCAGATTGTCATTCAATGTCATATTAACATCCATTTTAAAATGAAATAATCTGCACAGTAAAGAAATTCTACTAGGCATGCTTTTTACTAGAAATAAAGATTCCAAAGTATTCCAGAGAGTTTTAGCTGTAACCTGTGTTAGGACTTGTCGTCCTACTTCATCAGTCAACCTCAACATAATCTCAGAGTGAGCTATCTGATCCAGCTCTTCCTTTTCCTCCTTATTTGCATTTTCTGGAAAATCCTGAGTGACAGTTTTCCAACACTTTTCCCTTATTAAGATAGCTTTCATTTTGACCCGCCACATAGAAAAGTCAGTATTGCCATCAAAAGGTTTAATTTTAGTTGTATCAGTCATTCTACCCGTCACAATCACTTAACCAAAAATTTGAAAACTATCCTGGAAACACTTTATACCAGATCTAATCTCAAAGATAACACAGCAGTCTCCAGAAGAGCGGCAAGAATCAACTCTTGCAGGCACTCTTGGAATCTGTTGGTCTTCTTAGAGATTCAATCAATGGATTGGTGATCTCCAAAGGAAATGAAGCCAAACATAAGTGAGGACAAGAGAAATTTGGACAACAGTAAAAGATCAAGGCAACTAGCTTCTATAGGAAGCGTAGCTACACTTAAGATCTTAACACAACAACAAACTTTTGCAGCGGAAGTAAACCCTAACAATTTAGGTTTATCTAACTCTCTGAAACTTAGAAGATCCCAAACGTTTCGAACCTCCGGTCAATGAACACACGGTTAACGCCGATCTATGTTCAAAAAAGAGTCAAGCAAAACACAAGATTCTCAAGAAGAGTACAAAACCAAAGAAAGAATGCTCTGATACCAATTTGAAAGAACACTGTTTGAACAAATCTTTTAAGCATAAGACGAGAAATCAGTCTAGAGCGACTGTTTAGCCAAACACAAAGAATCAAACAACAAGAACATTTGTTTACGAGGTTCGGAGCAAGTCCTACGTCCCCGGGATCTCAGATATGATCCAATCCACTAAACAAAGAATAGAGAGAATAGAGAGAGTAGAAAGAACATCAAACCAAGAACAAAGAATAGAGAGAGTAGAAAGAACATCAAACAACGACAAGAACAGATACAAAACTGTCTGCCGATTCAGGATGCTTTCAAGCAGAGAACCGTAGGAGGAACCAGCGCTCGATCTCACTATTTGTTGAAAACACTCTCAGACGAAGCTTAGATCTCGTGAGGAGATTAAGCTTTTCGCTCTAAGTCAAGATCTAGGGTTTGAACTAGAGAGCGGTGAAGAAGACGAAGAAGAGACGGAAGAGAGAAGCTCAAGGCTCTGATCACTTAGGGTTTTAGGAGAAACATAACAATATATACCACATGAGTTCATCTCCAAACGATGTCGTTTGAATTAATAAACCAACTCTAGAATAGCAACTCCGGTTCACTCTTATAACAATATTCAGAACCGGTTCCTCCACGAGATCACAGGATCGATACTTCTTGACGGCTAAAACTCCTTTACAATAGCATCTTTGCTTCGTTATCGGGGGAATTCTCTGGATTTTCTTCCAAAAGTGCTGCATATTCGTCTTCGTTAGTCAACGATGGAGAAGGAGAAATTTAGTTGGAAAGAAATTATGAGTAAAGAGTGTTGAAGTGGCAGATGCGTTTCACAGCTTGAGTCTTTGGATTTTGTTTAACCAAGTAGGGGGAAGTGGGAACTTGTATCATGTAATATGAGATTTTTGTATGGTAGTTGGAACTCATTATTTAAAGCGTAGTCGGTTAATATTAGGGACAAATTTCTGGTGCGGGCCATTGTCAACACCAATAAGTAAGAGGCTTGGCTCGTTTACGTGAGAATGAGATGTATAAAGCGGGTTGCATAACCTGAACATTAGGATAAAACGAAAAAGTTATAAAATTCACTACTACATTAAATGTCTATTGAAACGGTTCATTATAACGGTGACGTCTAATGAAACGGTTCAATTAAACGGTCAAATTAATTGAAGCGGTTTCTTGTAACGATTTTTAATATTGAAACGGTTTATAAAAACCCGCTTCAAAAACAAACAATTGAACGCCCGCTTAAGGGTTTCACCGTACGCCACTTATTAGTATCCAAAATCCCCAATTTTAGACAAATAAGTACTACATGAAACCCTAAACCATTACTCGCTACTCGACAGTAGTTTACTTGCCTGTGGCATATTTTCCAATCTTTCTCATTCATCAATCTTTATCTCCTTCTTCCCAAATCTTTCACAAAAATTTCGATAACATGATGACAGCACTAGTACAAAAACATGCTCTCTCAAGGGTTTTTTAATAAAGGTGTAGGGGGTTTTTTTGACCCCCTTTATACGTCTCCCTGAAAAATATTTCTCAGGGGTTATTTTAAACCCCTAAGAAATATAAGGCACGGTCAAGGGTTTTTTAAAAAACCCCGAGACATATCTCTCAAGGGTTTTTTAAGAACACCCGTGAGACATTTCTCTTAGGGTTTTTTTAAAAAAAATCCCTGAGAAAACGTTCTCATGTTTTTATAAATACGCTTGAGAGAAATGTTTGGGCGATAATAGTGATAAGAGTTTGTTAGGTCAATGAAAGTAGGAGTATAATTGATAAGGTTAGGCTACACTAATTTGAGTATCCAAAAATCTATATTTTTTGTTATTTAGTTTTTAAGGAATTTGGTATTTGAACATATTATCTTTTGACCTCATGATGTTAATTATATATAATGGACAGGCATGAAGCCTCTTTAACTTATAGGCTCAAGGCGGTGTAAATATCAGTCAATTGTATAATCTATTCGATAATGTAAGTTTCTACATACGATGCATTACTTATTTATGATGTTTTCTAGTTTTTTTTTTTTTTCTCACTTCATGACTCTTTATTTTTTCCCTCTCACTGAATGTATGACAATATTTTATTTTTTCTCCTTTTAAAGTTGATCTTTTGCTCTTTTTTATTTTGGTAGAATTTTTATTGCATGAATCAAGATGGGAATTAAGTAGGAAATTTAACATATATATATATATATATATATATATATATATTAATAAACTATTTTATAGAATATAAAATTCTGAAATTTGACTTAAATGCCATGATTTGTAAACTTTAGGCCATCAATATTTTTGCTTAGTTACCATTTTAATTGCAGAAATGACAAATTGGTTTGAGTTTCCTCGATGGAGGGATGAATATGAAAAGGGATTGGACAAATATCTCGAAGATGCATTTGCAACTAGAGCTGAAGGTGAACAAATATCTTGTCCATGTGAAAAATGTTGCTATCGCTATTGGTTTCACGAAAAGAATATTGAGAAAGATCATGTGATTTTAAATGGTTTCATTCCTAGATTGGAAAATACTTCAAATCCTACTGTTAGTGTTGAAGTGGCTCCTAGTGATTTTGAAGAAGTATATTGAAAATGCAGACATAGATGGACTGTTGAATGATACTTTTAGAAATCATGCAAATGAAGAGACAAAGACTTTTTATAAGTTAGTTGAAGAGGGCCAAAAAGAATTTGTAAGAGCCTTAGGCTTTGGAGTTGTTTTGGTCTTAGCCGCCTCTGCGGTTTTAGGGAGCCGCCTCTGTGACTGAGCCGTGATCCGCCCCTGCGGCCAAGGAACACGCCCATGCGGTTTTCTGCGGGTGCAACCGGCTTTGTTGACCCTTTGACCGTGCTTTACTCTCTTCTCTTCATTCTTAGCCTTCTCCTTTGCTTAGGGAGCAAGGGTTCTTCACTTCTCCAGTATCCCTCACGTTCTTCTTTCCTTCCTTTCCTCTCCTTGATCTTGTTCTTGTTTTCCTTTGAGTTTGCAAGAGAGTTGTGGTGTGGCCTTGCTGAGGTTGATGTTGTGCATGGTTGCTGAGCTTGAGAGCCAGATGAGAGTGTCGTTTTGATCTTTCCTTGCTGCCTAGGACCACAACAATGGTAATGTCTCTTCTCTTCTTTCTTTCTTCCTTTGATTCTTGTTTCCTCTTCCTTAGCTTAGGATAGATGATCTAGGCTTTTATTGATGTTGGAATGTGTATGTATATGTATGTGTGTGGCTTTGGAATGATGAAGACGTGAGTTCCTCACGTGAAGAGTCGAAGAGAATTCGGGGAAGGCCGTTCTGCACTGTCGCCGCCCCCGCATATGGAAGCTTCCGCCCCTGCGGGACCTTGTCACCGCACCCGCGCCTGGAAGCCGCCGCCCCCGCGGCCACGGTCAAAGCGCCCGTGTCAGCGTGTCTTCGCACCTGCTGCCTTTCCGCCCCTGCGTCTTTCCGTTCCGCAGGTGCGTACAAGATCTACTTAGAGTAGTATTGATCCTTTCCTTTCCTAGTATGAGTGAGTTAGTAGCATGCTAGGTATGTGTATGACGATAGAATGATGATGAGTATGATATAGATATATGCCGGTTATCGCTTCGAGGTTTATAAGTTGGATATGATCCTAATGGATCCCTTGGGTCTAGGTGTGACCCCTTTGATTGATAGGAGATTTGATATCTTTGTATGCCTTGTATAGACAATGCAGTTCTCCGGTTAGGAGCTGATTGAGGTTGAGTATATTCCGAGGTTGAGGTAAGTCCATAGGACTTACTTAGCTACCATCCTTATATTGGATGTATGCATGAGTGGTGTTTGTTATATGCTTTATAGCATGCGATATTGATTATTACCGACCTATGATTTAGTGACCACCCATTGTAGTGGCCGGGACAACTTGCTTTTCATCCCGTAGTGGAGTTTGGGAGGTTCTCTGTAGACAGGCCAAATCTGGTATACGGGAAGGGCACTTACCACACTTATGGTATACGGGAAGATGCGCTTATACCACTCCAGCTGGCTATAAAACTCAGAGGCGAGGATTATATATATTTCTCGTGTCACATATATTCATATTCTTATATATATGATTTGAGTGTTGGATGTTATAAAGATAGTTAACCGGGCAAATGTGTGATAGAATGATGATGTGTTAATATTCCCTGACTTGTGTTTGTGCTTATGCATCTTCTATATATATGTGTATGGTTAGCTAACGGTTTTATACCGTGTTGTAGATCCTTTGCAGGTTAGGAGAGCTATAGAGTGATCCAGATGGGGTGATCCGCTAAGGGCTCCGTACACTGGGTTTATGCGAGGGTTATGGGAGATTTTGTATGTACAGATACATGTTTATTTAGTACTCAGCGGTTCTTCTATAAACCTTTTGATTTATGTATATACAATTTGATGTTTTGGTTTTAATCTATCTGTGCCTTGTTGTAAGATCCACTGAACTTGTTGTCAGGCTAGGGTCAGGATCCATTGTGAGATCCTAGCCCAGTAGCTCCCCGAGTCCTACGGATTTGGGTGTTACAAAGTTGATATAAGAGCTTAGGTTGACAACAATGGCACTTGCAATCTACGATAAAGGTCGAATAGATAAATAAACAGAACCCGAAAGGGGTCTAACTTTTCAAAAGGTTTTGGTTTTGAAATGAGTACAAATGTTTTGGGATAGCGTGTACGAGAAGCCATCACCCCTCTGAAGACCTCGAAAGTATATATATATATATATATATATATATATATATATATATATATATATATATATATATATATATATATATATATATATATATATATATATATATATATATATATGTAGGTATTACCTTATGTGATGTTGTGATTGACTTTATATATATCTATACATATGGCATATATATAGCATTCTAAGTTAGGTTTGTATCCATTGAAGATGGTTCGGACTAGAGCTTTATCTGTAGTTGGATGAGGTAGGGGTAGTCCCCCTCTTCCTCCAGTAGCTAGAGGACGGGGTCAGATTCCCGCTGTCGATCCACGTGCAACAGAGGAGATTCATGAGGACGTTGCTGAGAGTGTCGTTCCTGAGACTGGGAACGGTGTAGCTGGGAGACAGAGATCACAAAGAGTCTAGTCAGATGACTCAGATCATGTCTCTATGGAGATCCAGCGTTCCGCGAGTATATCAAGCGAGTAGAGGAGGCTGCTAGAGCATGTAGGCGTGCCCCTGATCTGCCGGCACAGGGGGGATCATCTGAGAGATCCCATGCAGTTACTCAGGTGCTAGTTGTACCGGCACCTGTTGCTGAGATTGCTCGAGTTAGAGAGGAGCATCGAGGGCCTCGACCAGATACTTGGTTGAAGGCGTTCAATCAGATGGGAGTATCCCCTTTCTCTGGGAAGGTGGGGCTAGAGGTTGAGCTGTGGATAGGACATGTAGACTCAGCTTTGGAGTCTATTAGGTGACTTGCAGACAAACAGATAGAGTTAGTACAGACTCTATTCAAAGACTTGGCACAACACTAGTGGAGATCTGTACGGAGTCAGGTTACCAGTTATGACTAGATGAGGACTATGATCAGAGAGCGTTTCTGCCCTGCCTCATTGAGGAGGGAGAAACTGCGGGATTTTGTTGAGGCTGGCTTTGAGGATGTACCAGTCTCAAAGGCTATTAGGAGATTCCAGGAGGAGCTGGCCTTGCTGGGTCCAACTGCACCTTCTGCAGATCAGCATGTGTATCTTTTCTCCCGACGACTAAGGGATGCTACCCGGACCTATATGGCGGGATTTCATTGTGAGTCCTTGATGGACTATCAGGACAGAGCTTCAGATTATGAGAGGGAGCGAGCAGGACAGAGGAGAGCTTCTCAGACCGGAGGGTCTTAGAAGAGACAGCGGACTGGGCAGACCAGTGGTGCTGGTGGAGCTGCTAGTTCAGGGCGAAGCCAGAGACGCCAAGGTTACCCCTCATTTGCACTGGTTGCAGATAAGGGACGATAGTGTTATAACTGTGGTGATCCTGGACATATACGACCAGAGTGTACGAGGCCGCCAGTGACTTGCTACATCTGTTGTAGACCAGGTCACATAGTATCTTATGCCGACAGGGCGGAGCTTCATCTCAGCAGGGTTCTTCTCCTGCCAGTGTAGCGGGAGGTGGACAGAGGCCACCTCAGCAGCAACAGACACAGGGACAACAGAGGGTCCCAGATCGCCCTACTACTTAGGGATCTGCTCCTGGGCCGAGTAGAGGCAGAGGTCGTGGTGGGGGTACCACTGACACCAGAGGAGCTCAAGGTAGAGTTTTTGAGCTGAGGAGTGCAGGAGGAGCCAGTTGCACCGACTGCTACAGGTACCATTCTGATTCATGGTTTACCTATTAAAGTTTTGTTTGATACGGGTGCTACGCATTTATTTATATCTGATGCATGTGTTGAGCGTTTGAGTCTAGATACGTCTGAGGGGATACCCTTTAGTATAGGGTTACCCGATGGTAGTAGGTTCAGAGGTACCCGTGAGATTCGTGATTGTCCCATTTCTGTAGGGACTCGTGTGTTACTTGTTGACTTCCTTGTCATACCATTAGAGCATGAAGAAGTCATTTTAGGTATGGATGGATAGACATCAGGCTGTATTAGATGTAGAGGTTTGGATCTTGGAAAGTCAGGTATGGTGATCAGCGCGATACGGGCAGCGAGATTGATTGCACAGGGTTGTGAGGCCTTCTGGTGTTATGCCATGAAGGAGGGGGAGAGTCCAGCGTTAGAGGATATCCCAGTGGTCTGCGAGTTTACAGATGTATTTGTTGAGCCGTCCAGTTTGCCGCCTCAGAGGAGTGTGGACTTTGGTATTGAGTTAGAGCCTGGTACGAGACCGATCTAGAAGGCCCTATACCGGATGGCGCCTGTCGAGATGTTAGAGCTGAAGAACCAACTCGAGGAGTTGGCTGAGAAGGGCTTCATCCGCCCTAGCGTATCCCCATGGGGAGCACCTGTCCTCTTCGTACGGAAGAAGGACGGATCGTTGAGACTGGGTATTGATTACAGAGAGCTGAACAAGGTGACCATCAAGAACAAGTATCCATTGCCTCGTATTGATGACTTGTTAGATCAGCTTCAGAGAGCGACAATGTTCTCCAGGATTGACCTGCGCTCAGGGTATCACCAGTTGAGAGTGAGAGAGCAGGATGTGCACAAGACGGCTTTTCGGACCAGATATGGACACTACGAGTTTGTAGTATTGCCATTTGGACTTACGAATGCCCCAGCAGTTTTCATGGAGTTGATGAACAACATCTTCATCGACTTCCTGAATCAGTTCGTGGTAGTTTTCATAGATGATATTTTGGTGTACTCTCGCAGTAGAGAGGAGCATGCAGGACAACTGAGGGTTGTACTACATGTTTTACGGGATAAAGAACTTTATGCTAAGTTCTTTAAGTGCGAGTTCTGGATGCCAAAGGTAGCATTCCTGGGTCATATTGTTTCCGCCGAGGGGATCAAGGTTGATCCGGCGAAGATAGAGTCTATAGCAGCATGGACGACATCGACGAACGTCAAGGAAGTACGTAGCTTTCTTGGCCTAGCCGGTTATTACCGACGCTTTGTGGAGGGATTTTCTGTGATTGCCCGTCCACTGACGATTCTGCTGTAGAAGACTACCAGATTTGTATGGTCTGAGCAGTGTATGCAGAGTTTTGAGGAGCTGAAGAGATGTGTGACTTCCGCTCCTATCTTAGCACAACCAAAGGGCACAGCTGATTTTGTGGTTTACAATGATGCATCCAAGCTAGGCTTGGGATGTGTGTTGATGCAGAGAGGCAGAGTGATTGCATATGCGTATAGACAACTGAAGACGTATGAGGAGAACTAACCGACTCGTGACCTGGAGTTGGCAGCAGTAGTTCATGCCTTGAAGATTTGGAGACATTACCTATATGGTGCTACATGTCAGATCTTCACAAACCATAAGAGTCTGAAGTATATTTTCACGCAGCGGGAATTGAATAACCTCCAGCGTCGGTGGCTTGAGCTGATCAAGGACTTTGATCTGGAGATTCTGTATCATCCGGGAAAAGCGAACGTTGTCGCCGACACCTTGAGCAGGAAGACGCCTCGAGAGTAGGCGATTGCGAGGCTGACAGTTCAGCATCAGTTACAGAGATACCTGATCTGGTTAGAGTTGGACATTCAGTTTCTTGATGAGGATGCCCAATTGAGTACTCTAGAGGTTCTTCCTGATCTGTTGAATGAGATCCAACAGAAGCAGACCTGCCCGACATTGATGAGGATTAGAGAGAAGATTTCCCGGGATGAGGCACCCCAATTCCTTATAGAAGCAGATGGAGTGATGAGACGCCGCGGTCGCGTCTGTGTACCTGCTGATGCGGAGTTACGCCTAAGGATATTACAGGAGGCTCACTGTACATCTTATTCAGTGCACCCAGGCACGAGTAAGATGTACCAGGATTTGAGACGTTCATATTGGTGGGGAGGGTTGAAGCCCGATGTGGCCAGATTTGTGGCATAGTGTGCGACCTGTTAGCAGGTCAAGATCGAGCATTGTAGACGTGGAGGTGAACTCCATCCACTGCCTGTTCCACAGAGGAAGTGGGAGGACGTCAGCATGGACTTTGTGACTGGACTGATACCGAGCATGAGCTTTGATGCCATCTGGGTTAAAGTGGACAGACTGACGAAGACGGCACATTTTATCCCTATTCGGGAAACGTGGCCGGTGAGCAGATTAGCTAAGGAGTACACTACACAGATAGTGAGACTCCATGGCGTACCGAGGACGATCGTCTCAAACAGAGATGTACGATTTACCTCGAGGTTTTGGCAGCAGATTCAGACTGTCCTAGGGACGAGTTTGCACTTCACTACTGCGTTCCATCCTCAGACAGATGGTCGGTGAGAGAAGACCATTCAGACACTGGAAGATATGTTGCGAGCTTGTGTGTTGGACTGAGGACAAGTGTGGACGGATCATCTCCCACTAGTGGAGTTCTCGTACAACAACAACTGGCATGCATCGATTGAGATTGCCCCATATGAGGCACTGTATGGACAAAGATGTCGTACTCCGTTATGCTTGGATGAGCCGAGAAGTGTTAGTGGGTTGACACCTGATCAGGTTCAGGATGATGTGCCTCGTGTAGCACTGATTAGAGAGATGATGCTGACTGCACAGAGCCGTCAGAAGTCTTATGCAGATAGGAGGCGTAGACCCCTAGAGTTCAGAGTAGGAGCCCATGTATTGTTGAGAGTGTCTCCGACACGAGGTGTTAGACGTTTTGACATTAAGGGGAAGTTGAGCCCCCGATATGTCGGACCGTTCGAGATTCTGGATCGGGTTGGGAGCACAACATACAAATTAGCTTTGCCTCCGAGATTAGAGGTTGTTCACCCTGTGTTTCATGTGTCTCAACTGAGGGAGTACATACCAGATCCGAGACATATTGTGAGTTATGATGATTTGGTGGTCGAGCCAGACCACACTTTTGTTGAGCACCCGATTGCATTCTAGAACGAGGTATGAGACGCTTGCGTTCGAAGGACATTCCTATGTTGAGGATACAGTGGTCGAGATGAGGACCTAATGAGGCTACATGGGATACTGAGGATAGTATCCAGAGGAACTATCCAGAGTTCTACGCCGAGATAGATGTACTAGTAGGATCGACGAGTAGATCTTAGTACTATCTTGGGGAGTGTTGTGATTATGTGCTTACATGCTATGATTTGTTTATTTTCGTACTAGCTATTAAGTGATGTGTGATCTTATTAGATCTTGTTGTGCTAGTGCGATTGATTATAGCTGGAGATGGTTCTTTCCTTCATGGTATTGTTATACGATTAGGTTTAGCGGAAGATGGGTATTCCTTCATGCTATTTTGGTGGATATAGTATGGCTAGAGATGTTTTTCCTCTATGCCTTTGTGATGTGATGATGATAGTTTGGCTAGAGATGTTTTTCCTCTATGCCATGGATAATATAGTGATCTTTTTGCTGGAGATGATGACTTCCTCCATGCCTGTGTTTGAGGTTCTAGAGTGATATTGTTTGATACCATATGTGCGGAGATGTGATGCCTCCGATAGAGAGAGTTATAC
This sequence comes from Fagopyrum tataricum, assembly GCA_002319775.1. NCBI lineage: Eukaryota > Viridiplantae > Streptophyta > Magnoliopsida > Caryophyllales > Polygonaceae > Fagopyrum > Fagopyrum tataricum. Next base: position 42,172,719 of record CM008282.1, on the reverse strand, counting down.
CTCGGCTTCTGAGTCCGAGTGGTTTCAGGATTTCACAAGTTTCGGGACGCAACTTGTTTTTAGGGGGATGAGATGTAAGAGCCTTAGTCTTTGGAGCTGTTTTGGTTTTAGCCGCCCCTGCGGGTTTAGGGAGCAGCCCCTGCGGCAGAGCCGTGATCCGCCCCTGCAGCCAAGGAACCCGCCCCTGCGGTTTCCTGCGGCTGCAGCCGGCTTTGTTGACCCTTTGACCGTGGTTTACTCTCTTCTCTTCCTTCTTAGCCTTCTCCTTTGCTTAGGGAGCAAGGGTTCTTCACTTCTCCAGTGTCCCTCACGTTCTTCTTTCCTTCCTTTCCTCTCCTTGATCTTGTTCTTGGTTTCCTTTGAGTTTGCAAGAGAGTTGTGGTGTGGCCTTGCTGAGGTTGATGTTGTGCATGGTTGCTGAGCTTGAAAGCCAGCTGAGAGTGTGGTTTTGATCTTTCCTTGCTACCTAGGACCACAACAGTGGTAATGTCTCTTCTCTTCTTTCTTTCTTCCTTTGATTCTTGTTTCCTCTTCCTTAGCTTAAGATAGATGATCTAGGCTTTTATTAGTGTTGGAATGTGTATGTGTATGTATGTGTGTGGCATTGAAATGATGAAGACATGAGTTCCTCACGTGAAGAGTCGAAGAGAAGTCGGGGAAGGCCGTTTTGCACTGTTGCCGCCCCCGCGTCTGGAAGCTGCCGCCCCTGCGGGACCTTGTCACCGCACCCGCGCCCGGAAGCCGCCGCCCCCACGGCCATGGTCACAGCGCCCGCGCCAGCGTGTCTTCGCGCCTGCACCTGCTGCCTTTCCGCCCCTGCGTCTTTCCGTTCCGCAGGTGCGTCTTGTACAGGATCAACTTAGAGTAGTATTGATCCTTTCTTTCCTAGTAAGAGCAGGTTAGTAGCATGCTAGGTATGTGTATGAGGATAGAATGATGATGAGTATGATATAGATATATGCTGGTTATCGCTTCGAGGTTTATAAGTTGGATATGATCCTGATGTATCCCTTGGGTCTAGGTGTGACCCCTTTGATTGATAGGAGATTTGATATCTCTGTATTCCTTGTATAGGCAATGTTGTTCTCCGGTTAGGAGCTTATCGAGGTTGAGTATATTCCGAGGTTGAGGTAAGTCCATAGGACTTACTTAGCTACCATCCTTATATTGGATGTATGCATGAGTGGTGTTTGTTATATGCTTTATATCATGCGATATTGATTATTACCGACCTATGATTTAGTGACCACCCATTGTAGTGACCGGGACAACTTGCTTTTCATCCCGTGGTGGAGTTTGGGAGGTTCTCTGTAGTCAGGCCAAATCTAGTATACGGGAATGGCACTTACCACTCCTTATGGTATACGGGAAGATGCGCTTATACCGCTCCAGCTGACTATATAACTCAGAGGCGAGGATTGTATATTCCTCGTGTCACATATATTCATATTCTTATATATACGATTTGAGTGTTGGACGTTATAAAGATAATTAACCGGGTAAATGTGTGATAGCATGATGATGTGTTAATATTCCCTGACTAGTGTTTGTGCTGATCCATCTTCTATATATATGTGTATGGTTAGCTAACGGTTTTATACCGTGTTGTAGATCCTGTGCTGCTTAGGAGAGCTGCAGAGTGATCCAGATGGGGTGATCCGCTGAGGGCTCCGTACACTGGGTTTATGCGAGGGTTATGGGGATTTTGTATGTACAGATATATGTTTATTTTGTACTCAGCGGTTCTTCTATAAACCTTTTGATTTATGTATATACAGTTTGATGTTTTGGTTTTAATCTATCTGTGCCTTGTTGTAAGATCAAGTGAACTTGTTGTCAGGCTAGGGTCAGGATCCATTGTGAGATCCTAGCCCAGTAGCTCCCCGAGTCCTACGGATTTGGGGTGTTACAGAAGTATATCCGGGTTGCAAGAACTTTTCAAAACTCTCCTTTACTATTCGATTGTTCCTTTTCAAGTGTGACCACAAGTTATGTAACAACGCCTTTGATGAATTGCTAAAAATTATAGGAGCTATGCAACTTGATGCAAAGCTTCCAACATCTTTTAGTAAGCCAAAAGTGATTTAAAGGGATTAGGATTAAGCTACACAAAGATAGATGCATGTCCCAATGATTGTATGCTATATTGGGAAGATCATGTTAAAGCAACACATTGTCATGTTTGCAAATCTCCTCGGTGGAAATCAGATGAGAGGGATGAAATAGCCGGAAAACCTCGACGAATTCCGCTCAAGATAGATGCATGTCCCAATGATTGTAAATTATATTCTTGTAAAACTGTTTTAATCATGCTTGCAATGTCTAGTGCATTATGTCTTTGATTGAAATGCCAAAATCCAATAACATATTTATGCAAAAACATAGCGTTATCAATAAAATGTAAAGTAATGCCCATGTAAAAATGTTGGTGTGATAGTGTACTTCAAATATCACTACAAATAGAAACTTGATGTTCAAAACTTGCCAAATTCGATAAAAAAAAAATTCTTTCTTTGTTAAGTAAGATTTATTTACTAATTTTGAAACAGTTTTCCTAGAAGTTGGTTTAAAAGAAGGTTGAAGATATCTAGTGTTATATTCCCTAACTTCTTCATATTCGGCATAAGAAAACGGTAATGAATGTGAACAAATAACATCGGTCAATCCAAAACTTTCTTCACTATGATTATATGTAAATAAAGGAGAATGAGTGGTAGAAGATGCAAACCCGTGGGACAATTGTGTTTGTCCCCGTGAAATCCCGAGCTTCTCCGGATGGACGTTTGCCATGTGAGTTTGCAATGTCCCGTAGCCGCCCTTGACCTTCCACTTGTACACCTTCGAGCAATAGTTGCATGCCACTTGACAATAATTTTTCACCGGCTCCCCCTTGGTGTAATGCTTCGTAAATATTTCGGATGTAAGCATTTTCGGAGGGGGGAGACTTCTTCGTGGAACATCGGTAATTTCGGGATTGTCGGAAATTTGTGTTTCGCTCTCTTGGGTGCTAGGAAAGAATTGAGAAGAGGGAGTTTGATCACTTGGGTTTGCCATTACGAGAAATCGAGAAATCGAGAATACGAGGATTCGAGAATTCGAGAATTAGAGATTAGGAGAGTAGAGAAGATGAGTTGTAGATTGTGTGATTTTTAGAGGAAGAAAGATTGGGTATTTATAGGAAATTAAGATAGGTTGTGGGTGGGGTATTAAATTATTATTATTATTATTATTATTTTAATGTAATTGCCCCAACGGCTCTTAAAACAGCCGTTGAGGCAAAATCAGCCAACGGCTCTTCGTTGGTTATTTAAAATAAATAAAAAATGGCTGAAACGCCCAAACCTCCGGTTCAAAACGTCGGTTTTGGCCGGTTCAAACCGGCTCAGTTTTTCGAAAATCCCAAACTGAAACCTAAATCTTTAACCGGCCAAACCTAAACCTCCGGTTTGGCCAAACTGCAGGTTTGAAAACCGGCAGTTTGGCGGTTTGAGCTAAACCGGCCCATGTTAAATAGTTCACCAACGTACTCAAATTTGTCAATTCATAATCAAAATATAAAGAAGCAAATCGACGTACATGTTAATAGAGCAAACTTAATCATCTATTACCACTTGTTCATCGCCCTGCACAAAAATAAGAATACAAGTTTTTAATATAACTAAATTTTTAATAGACTTCTATTGGTATAATATGAGACCATTATCCAAAAAAAAGAATGACCTTATCTAAAGTAGTATTCTAATCTAAGTGAGATGCTTCATTTGATGTACCAACATGACCCATTCCGAAAATAACATGATCTACATGGACACCGAATTTCATCCTCTTGTGCTTCAGTTGCATATATTTTTTTCTCTATGTACATATCAAACCCCTTTTCGTATTCTTTACTCAATCGAGATAACAACCGCTAGTTTGAGTTTCTTATGTTCGTGAACTAACAACCTAACAAAAATTAATTAAGAAATAAAACACAAATAAAAAATATCATAAATATAAGATGTATATCTATCAACTGAGAAACTAAAGGGATAAAATGGCATCATAAATTTTATGTAGAAAAAAAAAATATAAAAAAAAGGTTACTCAGTACAAACTATGCCTAGTTAGACACTAAGATTATATATTTATATGCAATCCTCTAAATGAAAAGAGAGAAAGCCTCTACAAATCCTTGCCACTCTTAATTCATCAAGTGCTTCTTAATATTAGAGGAATTAGATTACTGAGTATTTTTTAGTGGAAAATCTCACTTTGAATGACTACACATGTAAGTTGACAGTAAATCAATCCCAAAATTGTAGGCTGCAAACGTACAAGAACAACCGAATTCACTAAACGGAACTCTTAACAACATATTAGCCTCTTAACACAAAATTATACACAACTAGGATCTAAAATGGGGATGATACTCCGATCTAGTTAAGTATGTTTCAATTTCGTTACATTCTTGTTTTCTCTAGAGTATATATTCATCAAATTTCCACCAATTCAAAAATGTGATCTAAAAAGAGGACGGTGTAGTATATGTTATCAACGGTTTTCTATGAATGTAGATATATGGAAGATAATGCATTACTTAACAAAATATTGAACTAACCTTCAAAGTGTAGTTTTAGATTGTTTGTTAGTCTTTGGGTATTCTGGAAATAGTGTCTCCACAATGAATGGATCTGAATTTAACAAAAAAGAGACGCGATATTGGCACGAGTTAAAAAAACTCAATCCAAATAAAGAGATCTCATTAAATTCTAATATTTTGAAGAAGTTAAGTACAATGACAGTAACAAAACATAGTAGAGACGAAAATGAATATAGTTGAATTAACACTTTTCAGTGGAAAACCTTTAGTTTTATGAAAAAAAGAAAAAGAAAAAGAAGTTACTCGTAATAAACTTGGCCTAGTTATTGTCTCGGTGATATATATATTAGAAATGGATATAATCCTCTCAATTAAAAAAGAAAAAGCCTCTGCAATAAATATAGTTGAATCAACAATTTCCAATGCATATAACTAGAAGTTTGAATGTTCTATTAAAATATATTACATCTATATATTAGAAAGAGAGAGAGTGAACTACCCTATTCATATGAGAAACCAAATATAGCAGCAAAACATTCTATGGGAGCATAAAAGCATACTAAACTTCTAAAAAAAAAGATCAATAGATGCATATAATTGAAATTGCAATTTTTTTATTTTTGACTTGTAAAACTTATCGTTAGTACTTTATTCTTACAATTCAAATACTATTTGACTGTCAATCCTCGCTCACAATTTTAAAATTAATTGGACATCTCTTTTCCCACAAAACTTTCTATATTAAAGAAGCTTTGTTCAATCAGTGTTCTTTCAGCTATCAAAGAAGCTTTGGCGAGAAACAAAAGAGATTTCAAGAGTTTGCTTTCCTTCGATGGTGTTTCGGATGACGTCATTCGGGATCTTGGTAGTGGCACAGTGCTTCATTGGTCATGTAAGCTCCATTGAGCTCGCTGCATATGCCCTTGTTCAGGCCATCTCCGTTCGATTCATCAATGGCATTCTTGTAAGTTTCTCTCAATGTCTTTGTTTTCTTCCTTTGCTAGTGACGCAATGTGTTGCACCGATTCAAAAAGGATGCCCTAGTTACCTATTGAGCTTACTCACATGAAGAACTCTTAATTTTTAATTTTTTTTTTTACCTTTATACTTGTTTCTTTTTTGTAAGTAGCTATATCATATAAGGATCGTAGAATAATTGTCTAGTAGACAACCTCCGAGTATTAAGATCAAACAATCATTAAAATCTAACGGATGATACTAATTAATGTTGATGTCGGGCAATCGGCCTCACGGTTTCTTTCTTCTTCTTTTTTTTCCCATTAATAAACGTTAAGTAATTTATAATCAAGTCATCGATTTTTTTATCAAACCATAATTATTTTGTAAAGGCACTTATAAAAATATTTTGTATGGAATTTCATTTGTACTTAGCCTAAACATGATATATAACTTAGAATCTCATATTTCGATTTAATAAAACAAAAAAACTACGTGAATTTTTTATTATTATTTTTTTTGATAATGGAAAGCGGTTAGATTGGCCTACCTCCTAGAGGTAGACCAACCTAAAACATTGTTGCGGATGAGAACACGAAGTTCGGGATCTTCAAAAAAATTGGTGTTGAAATTACGTAAACTTTTACTTATACTAAAACATAATATTTTTCTCATACTCATTTTTAAAAATCATTTGCTATATTTTTTTTAAATTCGATATATTATCATGTTGCTATCACACATCGGTTATCAAATAAGAATAACAGTTTGAAACTTGCATGAAAAAAAATCGTAGATTTATCTGCTTGTTTTTTTTTTGTTAAAATCAAATATAATGTACGTAGATCGTTGACATACCAATATAAATATACGAAAATTTTATTAACGCCTACGAGACAATAGTGAAAATTTGACTACTAGTTTGTATAATCTATCTATTCAATGTAATGTATCTTACCAAACTTCATTTTTATGAGGAAGAAGAAAAGAAAGGAAAAAAAAAAAAAAAAGCAAACTAAAGAAAAAAGAGATCAAGTGAAAGTACCTTGCACTATGAGATAATCTTTTTTTTTTCAATTTTTTTTATAAAGTATTGAAAATTGTTTTATTCAGAACAAACTACTTAGTTTTGATCGCCTGATAAATTTCTTTATGAATCTAATATTCTTATGAACACAATTACATTGATTTTTTACTAACTTTTCTTGGTAATGTGAAGTTAATTAAATATAATTGTTATAGGTACTAGTTAGATAGACATATATCTACTTGCTGTCTAAAAATGTAACCTTTTTTGCTAAAAGAAATTGTACAACAAAGGTGTTTTTGTTAGAATTCCATTTTCTACAAAATTACAGTTAAGAATTGTCTAACTTAAATGATTGCACAGGTTCACAATCTAAACAATAAATTAATAAACACGGTCATAAAATACAATCCGATTCTTGAAGAAGATTTATTCTAGGAAGAAATGCTATAAATCAAGCCACTCGCTTGTAGTTTCGTTCCTATAACTCAAAATAGGTATTTCATTATTAGTTTACCTAATGTGTCTCCTACACATTCACTCTCACTGGATGTGAGAAGTGATATGATAAACTATAAACGTACTAATCACACAAATACCTAAACTAGTGTCTTAGTTTACAAAAGTTGGTTGAACAAATACCTAAACTAGTGTTTTAGTGGATCAAACACAATCAAGAAGCTCGGTGGAAAAAAATAATGCCACTATAGTGAGGAAAAATTCACAAAACTTTATACCGTTTGAACCAAAATTTGAGTCGAGAGATGTAGGAATCACGATTGAAGCAAAATTTACAGAGCAGGTTAAGATTCACCTTGAATATTACTTCATATCAAACGCTTGAACCAAAATTTTGTTTCGTGGATGTAGAAATCTTCAAGACTTAAAAGCCCCAAACTTAACTTGAAGGCCTAGACCTTCAACGAGAGCAGAAATTGATATGGTTGCCGTTTCACCGGGACTTTGGTCTCCACTGTCATCATGTTATCGAAATTTTTGGGAAAGATTTGGGAAGAAGGAGGTAAAGATTGATGAATGAGAAAATTGGGAAATAGGCCACAGGCAAGTAAGTGGCGTACCGTGAAACCCTTAAGCGGGCGTGCAATTGTTTGTTTTTGAAGCGGGTTTTTTATAAAACGTTTTAATATTAAAAAAACCGTTACAAGAAACCGCTTCAATTAATTTGACCGTTTAATTGAACCGTTTCATTAGACGTCACCGTTACAATGAACCGTTTCAATAGACATTTAGTGTAGTAGTGAATTTTATAACTTTTTCGTTTTATCCTAATGTTCAGGTTATGCAACCCGCTTTATACATCTCATTCTCACGTAAACGAGCCAAGCCTCTCACTTATTGGTGTTGACAATGGCCCGCACCAGAAATTTGTCCCTAATATTAACCGACTACGCTTTAAATAATGAGTTCCAACTACCATACAAAAATCTCATATTACATGATACAAGTTCCCACTTCCCCCTACTTGGTTAAACAAAATCCAAAGACTCAAGCTGTGAAACGCATCTGCCACTTCAACACTCTTTACTCATCATTTCTTTCCAACTAAATTTCTCCTTCTCCATCGATGACTAACGAAGACGAATATGCAGCACTTTTGGAAGCAAATCCAGAGAATTCCCCCGATAACGAAGCAAAGACGCTATCAAAGAAGCTTTGGCAAGAAACAAAAAAGATTTCAAGAGTTTGCTTTCCTTCAATGGTGTTTCGGATGACGTCATTCGGGATCTTGGTAGTGGCACAGTGCTTCATTGGTCATGTAAGCTCCATTGAGCTCGCTGCATATGCCCTTGTTCAGGCCATCTCCGTTCGATTCATCAATGGCATTCTTGTAAGTTTCTCTCAATGTCTTTGTTTTCTTCCTTTGCTAGTGACGCAATGTGTTGCACCGATTCAAAAAGGATGCCCTAGTTACCTATTGAGCTTACTCACATGAAGAACTCTTAATTTTTAATTTTTTTTTTTACCTTTATACTTGTTTCTTTTTTGTAAGTAGCTATATCATATAAGGATCGTAGAATAATTGTCTAGTAGACAACCTCCGAGTATTAAGATCAAACAATCATTAAAATCTAACGGATGATACTAATTAATGTTGATGTCGGGCAATCGGCCTCACGGTTTCTTTCTTCTTCTTTTTTTTCCCATTAATAAACGTTAAGTAATTTATAATCAAGTCATCGATTTTTTTATCAAACCATAATTATTTTGTAAAGGCACTTATAAAAATATTTTGTATGGAATTTCATTTGTACTTAGCCTAAACAAGATATATAACTTAGAATCTCATATTTCGATTTAATAAAACAAAAAAACTACGTGAATTTTTTATTATTATTTTTTTTGATAATGGAAAGCGGTTAGATTGGCCTACCTCCTAGAGGTAGACCAACCTAAAGCATTGTTGCGGATGAGAACACGAAGTTCGGGATCTTCAAAAAAATTGGTGTTGAAATTACGTAAACTTTTACTTATACTAAAACATAATATTTTTCTCATACTCATTTTTAAAAATCATTTGCTATATTTTTTTTTAAATTCGATATATTATCATGTTGCTATCACACATCGGTTATCAAATAAGAATAAAAGTTTGAAACTTGCATGAAAAAAAATCGTAGATTTATCTGCTTGTTTTTTTTTGTTAAAATCAAATATAATGTACGTAGATCGTTGACATACCAATATAAAGATACGAAAATTTTATTAACGCCTACGAGACAATAGTGAAAAAACAACAACTTAACAATGACCCAGAACATTATCGTAATTGTTTTTCGGAAATTTGGATAACCAAGTACATCGTATTTTCTTTTTTCCTGATTGATTGTGGTAGGAAACTCCCAACCATACAAATTAATACCGGCCTGCCACCAGTTTATTAATACTCAGTGGATATGAAATATTTTTGCCTTTGAAAAATGAATTAAAGCATGTGTGTAAAGACTTGCCTTTTGGTCTTTAAAACTAACAGTCTTCCCTTTTATATGTAGCTACTAGTTTGATGAATTAAAATTTGACTATTGATTCGTGATAACGTGTTGTAAAACTCCTTTTTATTGGGAAAAAAAATAGTTTCTACTGTAATATTAAATTTTAAAGAGATGAAATAGATTGAAACGATTAAAAAGAAGGAAATAAAATAAAAATAATTATGTTATTTTTATGCCTAAATTTAGTCGTCAAACGAACATAATTATTGATTTTTCAATGGTTTGGATTTGTTGAGATATTAGAAATAAGCTGTCTTGTATCGACAACACTACGTGAGGTTAACATACAAGTTAACACTATAGCATAAACGAGTAGCTAGGGTGCCTTTTATGAATTACATATAAATAAAATAAGTGATTTACGACGTATGAAATGTGCAGAGTACTATTTACTAGATCATACATCGACATGAAGATGAACCAAGTGTCTATATTTATGCAGTTAGGTATGTCTACTACTACCGAAACCCTTTGTGGGCAAGCCTTCGGAGCTAAACAATATCATATGATGGGTATCTACTTGCAACGCTCGTGGATCGTTAACTTCGTCACTGCAACCATCTTGCTTCCGGTACTGATCTCTTCAAGTCCTATATACAAGTTGTTAGGACAAGAAGACGAGATATCAGAAGCAACGGAGGCGATTTCGTTGTGGTTTATTTCATACGTGTATACCCTTGTTTTTAGTTTAACGATCAATATGTTCCTGCAAGCACAATTGAAGAATATGATCAATGGATGGCTTGCATCTGGGATATTAGTAATTCATGTGTTCTTCTCGTGGCTTTTCGTGTATAAACTCAATCTCGGAATCCATGGTGCAATGGGTGCTATGGTAATATCCCAATGGGGATTGATTATTTGTGATTGGATATACATTTTTGGAGGTTGGTGTAAGGATACATGGAAGGGCTTCTCCTTACTTGCCTTTGATGATCTTATACCACTTATTAAGCTTTCGATTTCGTCCGGGATTATGCTTTGGTATGTTTCTCTATTCATCTATGAACTACGTACGTACATTTTTTTAGGTGTGTTTGATAACATTTATTTTCCGCGTAAAATTATATACTTGAAAATATAATTAATAAGGTTTCTTGTCGATCTTCGTACATCGGATTTTGTGGGGATTTTATTTTTGAACCAAAGTTTACATGTTGCGAAAAGGGGATAAAGAAAAGGTTACAACGGTTCTAAAGGAGGTTCAGGGATGTACAACAGATGGAAGAGAGAACAAAACTGAAAAACAAAAGAGATCTCGATCAGTAGGAAAGACAACTTTTCCTACACAATAATTTAGGAAGAAATTTGAGAATAGAATTCTAGAATTACACAAATTCCTAGAAGATATTAGAGGAATATTCTAGATTAGTTCTAGATTAATCTTCTCTAGATCCTTCCCATCTTTTTCTTTTCTTCTCTAGATCTTTCTTCATAATAGAGTCCTCCTATTTTGGATCTTAACCCATTGGACTTGTATGAGTTGTATCCAATTTGTTAGATAACTCATTTATTAAATGGGCATGATTAAGGAGGGACCAACAATTATCCCCCTCACGACTTAATCAAGCGATACAATGTCGGTACCTTGACAACAATCTTCAAACTTCTTGGTCGGTATTACCTTGGTCATTATGTCTGACCAATTCTCGTTCGTGTGCACCTTGTCTATTTGCAGAATCTTTTCTTTGAGAACATCTCGCATCCAATGATGTCGTATGTCGATTTGCCTTGAGCGGGAGTGAAGAGATGAATTATTTGCTAGGTGACTTGTGCTTTGATTATCACGTTACAAGATATATCGATATTTCTCTACTCCCATCTTAATCAAGAAGTTCTTCATCCATAACATCTCCTTGCAGGCCTCAGTAGTTGCAATGTATTTTTCTTCAGTCGTGGACGAGGCAACACTTTTTTGTAACTTTGATTGCCAAGAAAAAGCTCCCCCTGCGAATGTAATCACATATCCCGACGTTGATGTCCTGGAATCAATATCACCGCCCCAGTCTGCATTTGTGTGTCCTTAAAGTATCGGCTTCTCATTTCCGAAGCATAAGCACCTATCAGGAGTGCCTCGTAGATATCGGAGGATCCATTTATCTGCAACCCAATGTTCCTTTCCCGGATTTGCTAGAAACCAACTTACTACTCCCACTACGTAGGCAATATCTAGCCTAGTGCATACCATGACGTACATAAGGTTGCCTCATGCTGACGCATAGAGGATCTTCTCCATATCTTGCTTCTCTTGTTCATTAGTTGGGCATTGCTTTGAACTTAACTTAAAGTGCGCAACAAGTGGTGTGCTTACCGGCTTAGCTTGGTGCATGGTGAATCTCTCCATTACCTTTTCAATGTACGTATCTTTCTTGGGATATCCATAACATCTTCTTTGATCGATCACGATTGATCTTCATCCCAATAATTTGCTTTGTCAATCCTAAGTCTTTCATGTAAAAGCTCTTGCTCGAATCTTTCTTTAGAACAACTATCTTGTTACGATCATGACCTACTATTAACATGTCATCGACATAAAGTAAGAGTATGAGAAAGTCTCCGCTAGCGTACCTCTTCATGAAGACACATGGGTCACATGGATTCTTCATGATGTCATGTTCTGGCATGAAAGAGTCGAACTTCTTGTACCAATGTCTTTGTGCCTAGCTACTTTAGCTCATATAGACATACTCTTCGTTTGTTGGAAAACTAGATTATCCTTGTCTGGTTCTTTGAATCCTTCAGGTTGCTCCATGTATATCTCCTCTTCGAGATCCCCGTGGAAAAAGGCGGTCTTCACGTCGAGTTGTTAGATCTTCGGGTCTAGGGTAGCTGCTATACCAAGAACAACTCGGATTGATGACATCTTCACTATTGGAGAGAACATCTCTTCAAAATCGACGTCTTTCTTCTGTTGGAATCCTTTCACCACCAATCGAGCCTTGTATCGGGGCATTGAGTTTCCATCCTCTGTTTTTATTCGGTACCAATCTATTTTTCAAAGCAGCCTCCCTTTTGGTAGCTCCCTACCAACTCATATGTGTGGCTTTCATGCAAGGATATATTCCATTTCATCTTGCATGGCTCTTACCCACTCACTCTTGTCAGTGTCATTCATGGCCTCCTTGTAGCTTTGAGGCTCCCCCTCATCCTCGAGGGTCACATATTCATCCGGTGTATATCGCGTAGATGGTCGTCTGCCTCTTAAAGACCTTCTCGGTTGAGACTCTGGTGGAGTACTCGATTGTCCTTCTGGTGCATGGTGGATTTTTTTCATCACCATGCTCTAGAGTAGTATCACTCTCTTCAACATCTTCATTTCTTGGTGTAGCTTCATTTGAAGTGTCTTGTCGTATCGGTGAAGGGTCATGGTTTGGTGTGCTCCTTTTGACTCTTGTCCTTGGCTTCTCTGACCTTTGAATATCTTCAATTGTTTGGTCTTCGAAGAACACTACATCTCGGCTTCTAACAATTTTGTTGTTGGTCGGATCCCACAACCGATATCCAACTTCATCTCTAGGTGGGTTGAGGTAGATGCATTATTTGTTCTTGGTGTCAAGCTTGGCACGTTCATCCCTGGGTATGTAAATGAATGCTTTGTACCCGAACACCAGATGGTCATAAGAAACCTTCTTTCCTGACCAAACTTCCTCCGGGGTGTCTCCATACAAGGGAATGACGGTGTAAGGTTGACAATATCAACGACAATCTTCACAACTTCTCCCTTAAACGACTTGGGAAATTTGGTGTGCGATAACATACACCGAACTCATTATGTAATGGTTCCGTTCATTCTCTCTACAAGCCCACTTAGTTGTAGCATTTTAGCTGGTCTTCTCCATTCTGATACCATGAGATTTACAATATGCTTCAAATGGACCTCGATACTCTCCGCCATTATCAAATCGTACACTCTTGAGCTTTTGTCCCATCTCGTTCCACCCGAGCAACATCTTCCTTTAACGCATCAAGAACTTGGTCTTTGGTTTGTGGGTGGTACACCCATACCTTCCTTGGGTGATCGTCTATGAATGTGACAAAATATGACGCACCACCAAGGGATTTCTCGGACATGGAGCAAACATCGGTGGGCACAAGATCTAGAATATTCTTCCTTCTTCTAGGTTGAGAAGATTTTTGAGAGGCAACTCTATATTGTTTACCAATTAAACAATCAACACACGGATCAAGAGAGTTATCTTGTAACTTTGGGAATAACTTTCTTCAGGCTAGTATGTAAAGACATTTCCCACTCATGTGCCCAATTCTTCAGTGTCATAGCTTCATGTCTTCTTTGCGCCATTGACCTCTCATTTGCAATGTAAGAGCCTTAGTCTTTAGGTGCTGAGCCAGGGTTATCCGCCCCTGCGGGTCTAGAGGGCCGCCCCTGCGTGAGTTATGTGTTCCGCCCCTGCGGTTTCCTACGGCTGCATCCGGCATTGTGGACTCTTGACCATGCTTTACTCTTCTCCTCCTCTTTAACCTTCTACTTTGCTTCAAGATGAAGGGTTTCCTTCCCTATCCAGCTACATCACGTTCTTCTTTCCTCCTTTCTTCTCCTTTGATCTCCTTCTTGATTTTTCCTTGGTTTGCAAGAAAGTTGTGTGAGTCTTGGTTGATGATGATGTTGAGTGGATGTTGTGCTGTGAGAGTCAGCTGAATTGTGTTGGTGATGATCATTTCCTTTGCTTAGGATCACAATAGTGGTAAGCTTCTTTCTTTCTTCCTTCTTTTTTTCCTTCCTTTCCTTCTCCTTTAGATTAGGATTCCACAAGTTGAATCTTGTGTAACTCTCCTAGGCATGTATTGATGTCTATATGTATATATATGTGTGTGTGTATGATTGATGGATGATGAAGACGTGAACAATTGAGTGCAGAATCAAAGAGCAGTTGGGAATCATCTTCTGCACTGTCACCGCCCCTGCGTGGGAGTGCCGCCGACCCTGAGTCGCCAGTGTCATCGCCCCTGCGTGGGAGTGTCACCGCCCCTGCGCCTCACGGTGTTTCGCCCCTGCGTCTTTCCTGTCACGCAGGTGCGTCTTGTACAGGACCTACCTAGAGTGGTATGGATCCTTTCCTTTCCTAGTATGAGTGGATTAGTGGCATACTAGGTGTGGGTATGGGGATAGGATGATGATGATTATGATATCGATATGTGCCGGTTATGACTTTGAGGTTTAGTAGGATGTTGAGATTTATAGGTTGGATATGATCCTTATGGATCCCTTGGGTCTAGGTGTGACCCCTTTGATTTATAAGAGATATGATATCTCTTTATGCCTTGTTATTAGGTAGTGTTGTTATCCGGATTGGAGTTGATCGTGGTTGAGGATATCTCGAGGTTGAGGTAAGTCCGTAGGACTTACTTAGCTACTATCCTTATATCGGATGTGTGCATGAGTGGTGTTTGTTATATGCTTGATAGCATGCGATATTGATTATTACCGACCTACGGTTTATTGACCGTCCATTGTAGTGGTTGTGATAACTGGCCCCTTTCATCCCGCTGTGGAGTCTGAGAGGTTCTCTGTAGTCAAGCCAGATCTGATACACGGGACGGGCACTCCCCACTTCCATAGGGTAAATGGAGGGTGTTCCTGTAACACCCCAAATGCGTAAGACTCGGGGCGCTACTGGGCTAGGATCTCATAATGGATCCAGACTCTAGCCTGACAACAAGTTCACTGGATCTTACAACAAGGCACAAATAGATTAAAACCAAAACATCAAATTGTATATATATATATATATCAAAAGTTATACAGAAGTACCGCTGAGTACAAACCAAAACATATATCTATACATATAAAATGTCCCATACCCCTCGCATAAACCTAGTGTACGTAGCCCTCAGCGGATCACCCCATCTGAATCACTCTGCAGTTCTCCTAACATGCAAATGATCTACAACACGGTATGAAACCGTTAGCTAACCATTCATATATAAGATAATGCATAAGCACAAACACAAATCAGGAATCATAAACACATCATCATGTTGTCACACATATACCCAATTTATTATCTTTATAATGTCCAACACTCAACTCGTGTATATATATATATAGATGTATATGAATATATGTGACACGAGGAATATTCAATCCTCACCTATGAGTGTTATAACCAGCTGGAGTGGATCCGGAACACCCTCCTGTATACCATAGAGGAGTGGGGAGTACGTGGCCATCCCGTATATCAGATCTGGCTTGACTACAGAGAACCTCCCAGACTCCTCAACGGGATGAATGGGAAGGTTTTCACATCCACTACAATGGGCGGTCACTAAATCATAGGTCGGTAATAAACAACATCGCATGCTATCAAGCATATAACACACACCACTCATGCATACATCCAATATAAGGATGGTAGCTATGTAAGTCCTATGGACTTACCTCAACCTCGAAGTAATCTCAAACACGATCAACTCCAAATCCGGAGGACAACACTTCCTAATAACAAGGCATAAAGAGATATTAAATCTCTTATCAATCAAAGGGGTCACACCTAGACCCAAGGGATCCATAAGGATCATATCCAACTTATTAACCTCGATAATCTACTAAACCTCAAAGCCATAATCGGCACATCTCGATATCATAATCATCCTCATCCTATCCTCATACACATACCTAGCATGCTACTAACCCGCTCATACTAGGAAAGGAAAAGATCTACACTACTCTAGGTAGATCCTGTACAAGACACACCTGCGTGACAGGAGGGACGCAGGGGCGAAGCAACGGCAGGCGCAGGCGTGGAGACACTCCCACATAGGGGCGGTGACCGTGGCCCTAGGGGCGGCGGCTCTTTGGTGCGGGTGCGGTGACAAGGTCACGCAAGGGCCGCGGCTCACTGGCGCGGGGGCGGCGACAGTGCAAAACGAAATATCCTACTTCTCTTCCACTCTTCACACGATGATTTCAAGTCTTCAACGTCCAGCAATCCAACACATACATATATATACATGTAAACATCAACATATATGCCTAGAACATCTAATCCTAAGCTAAGGGAAAGGGAAGAGGAAGAAGAAAGAAAGAAAGAAGAAGAGAAGAGTAAGCTCACCTACTGTTGTGATCCTAAGCAAAGGAATTGATCAACACCACACTCTCAGCTGGCTCCCAAGCTCAGCAACACATCTACACCTCATCTTCCACCAAAAATTCACACAAACTTCTCTTCCAAACAAAGAAGAATTCAAGACAAGGTCAAAGGAGGCAAGAAGAACGTCGTGAGGTAAGCTAAAGAAGTGAAGAACCCTTGATCAGGAAGCAAAGGAATAGGTATAAGGGAAAGAAGAGTAAACCATAGTCCACGGTCAACAAAGCCGGCTGCAGCCGCAGGCAACCGTAAGGGCGTCTCCTTGAGCCGTAGGGGCGGATTACAACACAAGCCGCAGGGGCGGCCCTCTGGACCCGCAAGGGCGGCTACCCTGGCTTGGCTCCTTAAAAACTAAGGTTCTTACATCTCACCCCCCTAAAAACAAGTTTCGTCCCGAAACTTGTGAAATCTCAATCCTCTCGGACCCATATGCCGAGGTATAACTCTCTCTATCGGAGGCATCACATCTCCGCTCATAAGGTATAAACCTAGATCACCTTATAACCTCAAACACATGCATGGAGGAAATCATCATCTCCAATAATAAGATCACTATACTATCCAGGGCATAGAGGAAAACCATCTCTAGCCAAACTATCATCATATCACAAGGGCATAGAGGAATAACATCTCTAGCCGCATCATCATCACATCGCAAAGGCATAGAGGAAAAACATATCTAGCCGTATCATACTCATCACAGAAGGGTATGGAGGAAAAAAATCTCCAGTGAAACTATGTCCACCAAAATAGCATGGAGGAATAACCGTCTCCAGCTAAACCCTAATCGCATCGCAATAACATGGAGGAAAGAACCATCTCCAGCTATAATCATCAATCGCGCTAGCATAACAAGATCTAATAAGATCACATATCACATCATAGCTAGCACGAAAATAAACACATCATAGCATATAAGCACATAATCACAACACTCACCAAGATAGTACTAAGATCTACTCGTCGATCCTACAGGTACATCTATCTCGGCGTAGAACTCTGGATAGTTCCTCTGAATACTATCCTCAGTCTCACATGTAGACTCATCCGGTCCTCGTCTCGACCATTGTATCCTCAGCATAGGAATGTTCTTCGAACGCAGGCGTCTCATACCTTGTTCTAGTACTGCAATCGGGTGCTCAACAAAAGTGTGGTCCGGCTCAACCACCAAATCATCATAACTCACAATGTGTCTCGGATCTGGTATATACTCCCTCAGTTGAGACACGTGAAACACAGGGTGAACACTCTCTAATCTCATAGGCAAGGCTAATCTGTATGCTGCGCTCCCAACTCGATCCAGAATCTCGAACGGTCCGACATATCGGGGGCTCAACTTCCCCTTAATGCCAAATCGTCTAACATCTCGTGTCGGAGACACTCTCATCCACACATGGGCTCCTACTCTGAACTCTAGGGGTCTACGCCTCCTATCTGCATAAGACTTTTGACGGCTCTGTGCAGTCAGCATCCTCTCTCTAATCAGTGCTACACGAGCAACATCATCCTGAACCTGATCAGGTGTCAAACCACTAACACTGCTAGGCTCATCCCAGCATAACGGTGTGCGACATCTCTGTCCATACAGTGCCTTATATGGGGCCATCACAATCGATGCATGCCAGTTGTTGTTGTATGGGAACTCAACTAGTGGGAGATAATCCGTCGACACTTGTCCCCAGTCCATCTCACAAGCTCGCAGCATATCCTCTAATGTCTTAATGGTCCTCTCTGACTGACCATCAGTCTGAGGATGGAACGCAGTAGTGAAGTGAAAACTCGTTCCCAGGGCAGTCTGAATCTGTTGCCAAAACCTCGAGGTAAATCGCCCATCTTTGTTTGAGACGATCATCCTCGGTACACCATGGAGTCTCACTATCTGTCTAGTGTACTCCTCATCCAATCTGCTCACCGGCCACGTTTCCCGAATAGGGATAAAACGTTCCGTCTTCGTCAATCTGTCAACTATAACCCAGATGAAAACAAAGTTCCTACTCGGTCTTAAACCAGTCACAAAATCCATGGTGACGTCCTCTCACTTCCTTTGTGGAACAGGCAGTGAATGGAGTTCACCTCCAAGTCTACAATGCTCGATCTTGACCTGCTGACAAGTCGCACACTGTGCCACAAATCTGGCCACGTCGGGCTTCAGCCCTCCCCACCAATATAAACGTCTCAAATCCTGGTACATCTTACTCGTACCTGGGTGCACTGAATAAGGCGTACAGTGAGCCTCCTGTAATATCCCTTGTCCCAAATCCGCATCAGCGGGTACACAGACGCGATCGCGGCGTCTCATCACTCCATCTGCTCCTATAGAGAACTGTGGTGCCACATCACGGGACATCCTCTCTCGAATCCTCATCAGTGTCGGGCAGGTCCCCTGCTTCTGTTGGATCTCACTCAACAGATCAGGGAGAACATCTAGAGCTCTCCTAACCCTAGCAGCTTGAGCTTTGCTCTCTTCTTCGATACCTCTTCGTCTCCCTCCTTCGCCACTCTGTCTGATCAAGCCTTAGCTTCTTGATCAAGAGCGAAGAGCTTCGTCTCCTCCTGTGATCTAAGCTTTGTCTGAGAGTTCTCCACCAACAGATAGTGAGATCGAGCGCTAGTTCCTCCTACGGTTCTTAGCTTGGAAGCATCTACTGGCGACAGACAGATTTGTGTTATGTTCTTGTTCTTTTAGACGTTCTTTCTACTCTCTCTATTCTTTGTCTTGGTTTTACTCTTAACGTTCTGTATATGTAACTCTTGTCTGGCTTTGGCTCTTACTCTTGTGGATTGTATCATATCTGAGATCCCGGGGACGTAGGACTTGTTCCGAACCTCGTAAACAAATTTTCTTGTGTTTGATGCTTTGTTTTCTGGCTAAACAATTGCTCTAGATTATTTTCCGTCATTGACTTTAAAAACTTGTTCAAACGCTTTCTTTTACAAATTGGTATTAGAGCTTTGTTCTTTGCTTTACTCCTTAAAAATCCTGTGTTTTGTTTGATTCTTTCTTGAACATAGGTCGGCGTTAACCGTGTGTCCATTGACCGGAGGTTCGAAACGTTTGTGATCTTCTAAGTTTAAAAGAATCAGATAAACCTAGTTTTTTTAGGGCTTTCTTTCTTGTTCTTGTTTTTGATCTCTACTTTAAAACTTCCGCTACTATCCTATACTCATAGATTTAAGTGTAGCTACGCTTCCTTTAGAAGCTAGTTGCCTTGATCTATACTGCTTGATGAAAACTTATCTTGTCCTCACTTATCATTGACTTCATTTCCTTTGGAGATCACTAATCCATCGATTGAATCCCTAGAAGACCACTAGTTTCCAAGAGTGCTTGCAAGATTTGATTCTTGCCACTCTTTTGGAGACTATTGTGTTATCTTGGGATTAGATCTGGCATAAAGTGTTTCCAAGATAGTTGTCAAGTTTTATTAAGTGATTTTGACGAGCAGAATGGGTGATACAACAAACCTTTTAATGGCAATACTGACTTTGCTATGTAGCAGGTCAAAATGAAAGCCATTTTAATGAGGGAAAAAATGTTGGAGAGCCATCACTCAAGACATTCCAGAAATACAAGTGAGGAGGAAAAAGAAGAACTGGATCAAATAGCTCATTTTGAGATCATGTTGAGACTCACTGATGAAGTAGGACGACAAGTCCTAAATCAGGTTACTGCTAAAACCCTCTGGAACACTTTGGAAACTTTATTTCTGGTAAAAAGCATGCCTAGTAGAATTTCATTGTTGTGCAGATTATTTCATTTTAAAATGGATACTAATCTGACCTTGAATGATAATTTAGATGCTTTTCTTAGAATGACTCTTGACTTAGAACATTGTAGTGACAAAATTGATGATATACATCAAGCTGTTATCATACTGAACTCCTTACCTGCTCAATTTAATAATTTTAAGGATGTTATTCATTATGGTCATCAAGATTTAGCTAAGAAAAAACTGCTAGAACCTATTTTACAGAAAAATGAAGAAATGAAAATTTTCAAAGTCAAATCTAGTTCCAAAGAACCTAAAAATGAGATCATGTATGCTAAGAGCAAACATCAGGATAGAAATAAAAGCACTCAAAATTCGTTTAAAGCTAAGAATAGAAATAATGAAACTTTTGTTCATAGAAACAAAGACAATATTTCTGAAAAGGACAAAGAAAAAATTATTACATGTTATTACTGTGGTAAAAAGGGACATAAAACACCACAATGCAGGAAAACGAAAAATGATGAAATAGATAAGTCAAATAAAACTGAAACTTCTGCCTTGTGTGAAAATAAGTCTTACTGTAATAACGAGTTATTGCTTTGTTCTGACATGCTTTATACTTCATCTGATTCTGATTTAAATGCTTGAATTCTTGATTTTGGATGTACAATGCATGCAACTCCTCGTGAATGTCATTTTGATTTCTTACATAAAAATGATGAAGGAGAAGTAAGACTAGGAGACTATACTTCTCTTGCCATAAAAGACATAGGATTAGTTCCTTTTAGAATGCATGATAATAAAGTTAGACCTATTCAGAATGTTAGATGGATTCCAAAACTTAGGAGAAATATGTTATCTGAAAGCATGTTTGATGAACTAAATTGTGATATCAATACTCATTCTGGAATTAGGTTTGTCTCTAGAAATGGAAAAGTTCTAGTTAAAGGTGTTAAAAAGAATAGTCTTTATCATGTGATTGGAACTCCTGAGTTAAATGATGTTGATTCACCTGCTTGCCTTACAAGTGAGCAAACCTTGACTTCGCACTCTAGGTTAGGACATATAGGCAATAAAGGCCTTTACTATCTCTTTAAAAATGGTAGCATACCAAGTAAACCTAGTGATCTTAAGTCCTGTGAGACTTGTATACTAGGTAAAGCTACTAGAAATGTTTTCAATAAATATGAATTTAAAGCTAGTAAACCCTTAGAATATGTTCATTCTGACTTATGGGGTCCTGCTCAGATTGTAACTACTGGGAGTAGAAAATATTATTTTTCCTTAATATATGACTACTCGAGAAAAGTATGGGTGTATATTCTCAGTAATAAAAATGATGCCCTAGAAAATTTTAAAAACTAGAAAACTTCAGTAGAAGGTCAAACCAACTATAGGTTAAAATGCCTTAGAACTGATAATGGGTTGGAGTTCTGTAATACATAATTTAATCAATTATGTCATGAAAATGGTGTTAAAAGACACCTAAATGTCCCAGGAACACCACAATAAAATGGTGTTGTAGAGAGAATGAATAGAACTCTCTTAGAGAAAGCTATATGTATGTTAATATCTTCTGGCTTAAAACACTCTCTATGGGGAGAAGCAGTTACCACAACTGCTTACCTCATTAACAGATCCCCCTCAAGTGCTATAAATCTAAAAACACCCCAAGAACTTTGGTTTAAAAAACCACCAAATCTCTCACATCTAAGAAGGATGTGCTACTTATGCTAAACAATCTGGTGGTAAACTTAATCCTAAAGCACAAAAACGTGTTATGATAGGATATCCTACAGGTGTTACAGGATATAAACTTTTAATCCTTCAACCAGGAGCTTACAAAACCACTATCGGTAGAGATGTTACTTTTGTTGAAAATGACTTTCCTTTTCAAAACATGATTTATCGACCTGTTAGACTCATGCATTTAGTTAGATTTCCCCTTTCCGCATTCATGTTTTAGACTTAGTTTGTGTCATCTATGCTTGTTTAGTTATACTTTGCAAGAATAGATGTCTACACACACTATTTGTGGCTTTGTAGGTGATTTGGCACATTTTGGAGCTAAAACGACGTATTTGAGGATCAAGCCTCGAAGTGGACGCATTGGAGCAAGCGTACGTGCACGGGAAAGGCGAGGAATCGAGCTAAAGACGCGAAGGAACGAAGAAGATCGCATCTCGGACCGAGATGGACCGATCTCGGCCAGACCAGGCCGAGATGGTCCATGATCTCGGCCGAGATTTGGCCTAGCTCGGCCGAGATTCTCCCTAGCTCGGCCGAGATGGCCTTGGCTCGGCCGAGATGGCCTTGGCTCGGCCGAGATAGCCTTGGCTCGGCCGAGATGGCCCTAGCTCGGCCGAGATGGTCCGAGCTCGGCCGAGATTTCTTGATCTCGGCCGAGATTTCCGAAGTGCTGACGCGTTGAACTTTCTGTTGCTGAATCTCGGTCCCGAATGGCCCGATCTCAGCCGAGATTTCTTCCCGAGATTTCCTGTTCGGCGATATTATCTTATTTTTGGATCGGTTTTGGCCCAGCCCATCCGTTGTAAGGTTGTTCCCTATAAAAGGGAAACTCTAGGTTATTTCTAAAAGTCTGATTTAGTCCGAATTTTAGGGTTAGGTTACCTCATAGGGGGGAGCCGCCTCTCTTCCTCTCCATTCTTCTTCTCCATTGTTCTTCATAAGTTTAGTTCAAGATTCATACTTTTGCATTGAGGTTTGTTTGAAAAAACCTTGTGGGATTCAAGATTTGTCAAGATTTGCAAGTTTACATTTATTGAAGCTAAGTTCTCTTATTCCCTTTTGTTATTAATTTATTTGTCCTTTTTGATATGATTGTTATTGGCTAGAACCTTGTGGTTCCAAGGTTGACAGGGATTTGTGTATGCATTGGATTATGATGGATTAGATTGTGCTTTGTTTTGGCTTTGAATTGCTTGAAATCCCAATGGTTGGCTGGGACTTGAATCTAGTTAGAATCCTTCTAGCTAGTAACCTAAGCTGGAATTGAGACTTACCCAGTGATATTCCTTCATAGATACATGCGTGACTGATCGTAGGTAATAAAGGTTTATCCTTTATTGGTTGAATGTGCTTAGATTCCTTGCTAAGTAGGGTAATACGTGAGACTTACCCGGTAATGGTTTATCTTTCCCTTAGTTTGTAGTCTGGTTTGTTTAGAATTTTTTACCTCTCTACCTTGAGACTTACCCGGTAATAGGTAATTGGTTTGGAACTAGATAGTCTTGAGACTTACCCGGTGATAGACTGTCAGCCTAGAAACGTTCATCCCTGTGGCTTTTCTACCATATATCTTTATGAGTCTTCCTGAATCAATATGTATGAACAATGATCTTGAACCCTTGGAATCCATTTTTCTTTCCTTTAATTTGATTATCTTTTGTTTTATTTAATTTTATAAAACTGCTCTTGATTGAAAGTGACATTCAATTGAGAGTAGATCAAAACCCTTTCCATAAAACCTTTTTTTAAAACCTTTTTGATTTCTTTCCCTTATCTTTTCCAACCCCCTTCTTATTCTAGATCTATCCTATTTTTAATCATCGCTGCATATTAATCCTCCCAGTCCTTGAGATCGACCTTGGAATACTTACCTTTACTGTGATTGACCCATACATTGTGGGTTCGTTGCTATTTAGGAAATTATTACAGGTTATAAATATAAAACTATCCCTTCCTTGTTTTACTAACTTATAGGTCTTTATCATTATTGATAAAGGTTTATAGGGGTGTAAAATCAGCGAACACCTTTCAAGATAACCACTAATATCAATTCTGAGAAAAAAGACAGTGATGAAGATTTACCTTTCTATGAACCAAGTGATAATGCAGATATCACTGAGGAAGATGATGACAATGGCTATGCTGACTATAAATTCTCGAGGGGGAAAAAGATTTTGTCGAGAGATTTAGTCACTAGCAAAACCTCTAGTCACACAGATTCCTCGACAAAATCTTTTATTTCCATCTCAGGAGATCAGTCAACACCTCTACAATTAGGAGGGACAGTGAGCAATTCTAATCTCTCTAATTCTACTTCTAATTCTACTTTAAATCTTGATTTGTCTTCTGATTTGCCTGCTTTGTCTTCTGTTTTCCTGCTAATGATAACAATAATGATGTGATATCTCCTCTACCATCTTTATCTAATTATCAGTTGACCAGGGATAGAGAAGCTAGGCATAGGAAACCAAATACAAAGTATGTGAACTTAGTTGAGAATATAGATGATATACATAAATATGTTATAGAATATGCCTTCTTAATTGCTGAGGTGATTTATGTTCCTACTCCTTAGTTGTTTGAACATGTTGTTAGTTCTAAACACAATAATGAGTGGAAATATGCTATGAATGAAGAAATTGAATCTATGAAAGTCAATAACACTTGAACTCTTGTACCTAAACCTAAAAATATTAGATTGATAGGAAATAAATGGGTGTACAAGGTAAAAGAAAGTCAGAACTTTACTGATCCACCTAGGTTTAAAGCCAGATTAGTTGCTAAAGGCTTTACCCAAAGGGAAGGGGAGGATTATAATGATATTGTTGCTCCTGTGGTGAAATATAAAACCTTAAGAATTCTTATATCCATTTCTGTTGTGTTTGATTATGATATTGACCAAATGGATGTTAAGACAGCTTTCTTACTTGGTAATTTGGATGAAACTACATACATGAGTCAACCTAAAGGATATATTGATGAAAGATTTCCCAATTATGTTTGTTTGCTTAATAAATCTATATATGGTTTGAAACAGTCACCTAGACAGTGGAATAAGAAGTTTGACTCATGCAAGAAAGCTCTTGGCTTTACACAATGTTCTTATAATTCTTGCTTATACTTCTAGTTTATTAAAACTGAATATCCTCTCTATGTTCTGTTGTATGTTGATGATATTATGATAATCAGCAAATCTAAAGGTAACATAAGGGATATTAAAACTCTTTGAAAGCTACTTTTGACATGAAGGACCTTGGTCCTAGATGCACAGAAAGTTCTTGGAATTACTATTGTTAGAAATAGGAATAAAAGAATATTTTGGTTAACTCAGCATGACTACATTCTAAAAGTGCTAGACAGGTTTAATATGAAATTTGTTAAACCAACTTCTATACCTCTTGGTGCTCATCTTGATTTGACTAAGACACCTCATCTTACTACTCAAGAGGTTAAAGATATGAAAAATATTCCTTATGATGCAACAGTAGGTTCTGTGATGTATGCTATGGTCTGCACTAGACCCGACTTAGCCTTTGTTGTTAGTGTTTTGAGTAGATATATGTCTAATCCCTCTTATAAACACTGGTCTTCTATGAAATTTTTGCTAAGATACTTATCTGGTACTTCTTCACTTGCTCTAGAATATGGTGTTCATTGTGATACTAATGATCTTGTGGGTTTGTTGACTCAGATTATGCAAGTAATAAAGATACTAGAAAGTCTACAACATATGTATATTCTTGGTGTGGAAATTGCATTTCCTGGAAATCTCAACAACAATCTATTGTTGCTCTCTCCTCGACTGAAGCTGAGTATATAGATGTCACTAAAGCAGCTAAAGAAGTCGTGTGGCTAAAAGGAAATCTAACTGAAATTCTTAACCAACCTTATACTGCTACTATATATACTGATAGTCAAAGTGCTCTGTTCTTATGTAAAGATCTTGTCTATCATGAAAGAACTGAACATATTGATGTTAGGTATCATTATATCAGACAGAAGATGGATAAGAAAGAGTTAATGGTTGAGAAAATAAAAGGAGAGGAAAATCCTGCAGATTTTGGTACAAAAATTATTACTAATGAAAATTTTGTCTTTTGTAGGGACTTGCTTCATCTGTCTGAAATAACTTAGAAGATGAATGCTCGATCGATTATGATCATATGCAAACCAAATCCACTAGTCTGTTTGAGCCAGAACTACAAGAGTTAGGAGGGTGAATTGTTAAGAGAATATGCCGGCAAGGAGGTTCGAACTTGTGATACGTTGGAGAAACCGGTTTTGTATCTCATATGTATTATTAGAGTGAATCGGGTTCATTTATGTTAATATGAGTTGGTTCATTAAATCAAACGATGTCGTTTGATGGTGAGCTATGTTATAAAGGTTAGAGCTCTCTCAACCGTAGCAGCTTGAGCTTCTCTCTCCTCTTCGATACCTCTTCATCTCCCTCCTTCGCCGCTCTGTCTAATCAAGCCCTAACTTCTTGATCAAGAGCGAAGAGCTTCGTCTCCTCCTGAGATCTAAGCTTTGTCTGAGATTTCTACACCAACATATAGTGAGATCGAGCGCTAGTTCCTCTTACGGTTCTTAGCTTGGAAGCATCTACTGGCGATAGACAAATTTGTGTTCTGTTCTTGTTCTTTTAGACGTTCTTTCTACTCTCTTTATTATTTGTCTTGGTTTTACTCTTAACGTTTTGTATATGTATCTCTTGTCTGGATTTGGCTCTTACTCTAGTGGATTGGATCATATTTGAGATTCCGGGAATGTAAGACTTGTTCCAAAACTCGTAAACAAATTTTCTTGTGTTTAATGCTTTGTTTCTGGCTAAACAATCGCTCTAGATTGTTTTCTGTCATTGACTTTAAAGACTTGTTCAAACGTTTTCTTTTACAAATTCCAATAGTCGCGTGCCTCAAAAAATGTTCGTTAGTACCGAGATAAATATCCATTTGTAGCGACTTTAATATTCATTTACATATATTCGTTTCGTAGAACATTTCCAAAAAAGATGTTGAATATGAAAACTATTAGCAAATAGTTGAAAATCTACCCTCGTGCTTCTTACAACATAGGTGTAGAAATAACCGGCCATATGCTTTCAATTAAACAAGAAGTACTCAAAGTACGTTCAAGACTCCCCCGAATTCTAGCTGGCTTCTCCAGGAGATTCAAGGAAAAATAACCCAAGCCGCTTTGTTGTCTTCTTTACCCGCAAACTCGAGTTTTAAGTAATTTGATAAAAAAAATCATGACAAATCTACATAAGATCTTATTACCTCTTCCTCCCAATCCATTTTCCATGTTAATACAACGAGTGCAATTACTTGGACTATGATGCCGATCAACATTCCGATCTTGTAAGAGCCTAAGTCTTTAAGTGTGAGCCCGGGGTTAGCCGCCCCTGCGGCTGAGCATGTGTTCCGCCCCTACGGCCAAGGAGCCCGCCCCTGCGATTTCCTGCGGCTGCAGCCGGCATTGTTGACCGTTGGACCATGCTTTACTCTTCCTCTCTTCCCTTATAACCATTCCTTTGCTTTCTGGAGAAGGGTTTCTTCATTCTTCAGCTCCCTCACAATCTTCTTCTTTTTCCTTATTTCTCCTTTGATCTTGGTCTTGATTTTCCTTAAGTTGCAAGAGAATTGTTGTGTGGCTTTGATGATGATGATAATGTTGTGTGTTGTTGCTGAGCTTGGGAGCCAGCTGAGGGTGTTGTGTTGATCATCTCCTTTGCTTAGGATCACAATAGTGGTGAGTCTTCTCTTCTTTCTTTCTTTCTTTCTTTCTTTCTTCTTTCTTCTTTGATTCTTTTCCTCCTCCCTTAGCTTAGGATTGGATCTCCTAGGCATTTATGTTGATGTTTATATGTATATATATGTATGTGTTGGATTGCTGGACATTGAAGACGTGAAATCGTCGAGTAAAGAGTTGAAGAGAAGTCGGGGATCACATTTTGCACTGTCCCCGCACCCGCGCTAGAGAGCCGCCGCCCCTACGTTGACAGTGTAACCGCACCCGCGCCCCAGTGTCGCCGCCCCTGCGGCCACGGTCACCGACCCTACGTGGGAGTGCCGCCGCGCCTGCGCCTCCCGCTGCTTCGCCCCTGCGTCTTTCCCGTCACGCAGGTGCGTCTTGTACATGATCTACCTAGAGTGTATAGATCCTTTCCTTTCCTAGTATGAGCGGGTTAGTAGCATGCTAGGTATGTGTATGAGGATAGGATGAGGATGATTATGATATCGATATGTGCCGGTTATGGCTTTGAGGTTTAGTAGATTATCGAGGTTTATAGGTTGGATATGATCCTTATGGATCCCTTGGGTCTAGGTGTGACCCCTTTGATTGATAGGAGATGTAATATCTCATTATGCCTTGTTATTAGGTAGTGTTGTTCTCCAGATTAGAGTTGAACAGGTTGAGGATATCTCGAGGTTGAGGTAAGTCGGTAGGACTTACTTAGCTACCATCCTTATATCGGATGTTTGCATGAGTGGTATTTGTTATATGCTTGATAGCATGCGATGTTGATTATTACCGACCTATGGTTTAGTGACTGCGATTATAGTGGCCGTGACAACCTTTCCCTTTTTCATCCCGTTGGGAGTCTGAGAGGTTCTCTATGGATAGGCCAGATTTGGTATACGGGATGGACCCTTTACCACTCCCATAGGGTATACGGGAAGGTGTGCCGGAGCCACTCCAGTTGGCTATAGCCCACAGAGGCGAGGATTATATATTCCTCGTGTCACATATGTTCATATACATCTATATATATCTGATTTGAGTGTTGGACTTTATAAAGATAATTAACCGGGTAAATGTGTGACAACATGATTATGTGTTTATAATTCCATTACTTGTGTTTGTGCTTATGCATTATCGATATATGAATGGTTAACTAACGGTTATATACCGTGTTTTAGATGCTTTGCAGGTTAGGAGAACTACAGAGTGATCCAGATGGGGTGATCCGCTGAGGGCTCCGTACACTAGGATTGTGTGTGGGATATGGGATGATTTTGTTATGTATAGATACATGTTTTGGTTTGTACTCAACGTTATTTTGTAGACCTTTTGATTTATGTATTATAGTTTGATGTTTTGGTTTTAATCTATTTGTGACTTGTTGTAAGATCCAGTGAACTTGTTGTTAGGCTAGGGTCAGGATCCATTGTGAGATTCTAGCCCCAGTAGCGCCCCGACTCCCGCAGATTCGGGGTGTTACAGCCTCAACTACAATGGAGGCTCGGAACCCATCATCATCCACCGCCACCCTCGCAACCGGCCACCAAAGCTCGCAACCGACCCGCCCGATCTGAACCCGACCGATACGTGTTAAAAGGAAAAAAAGTACATGTATGAGACCGACCCGGTGTTAACTGATTTAACCCGAAACCAAAAATGACTCAAACCCGAAAGGGACCGTAATCCGATTATACCTAATGAACTAGTCTGGCGACACCCGAAACCGAAAGCACCCGACCCGAAATCATATGATTCCCGAAATAACCCGACCCAAAATGTCCGAAAACCCGAAAGCTACCGACCCGACATGATTTGTGAACCCGTAATGACCCGACCTAAAATAACTCAACCCGAATTATTCTAAAGAACTCGTAATAAGTTGACTCAAATTACAATGCATATTAATCAAATTCAAAAATAATACATATTCATTATTTTATCACATGGTATTGTTTTATGAGTTCATCACATGTTAGTTAGACTCTTATATACTTTTATTATCCCGTATGATATCAATTTGTATCAGGTTAAACATGAACTTAGATACACGTATACGATTTAGTTAAAATTTTAACTTACAAATAGATAGAAAAATTATATTCTTTTTACAAATATGTATATTTAATAATCTTGGAATAGTAATTATAACACTGACAAATGTAAAAATTTATAGGAAAAATGAATGATTTAGTGATTATATACTATTATGTATCTTATTATAAAATAAAATGTATATATTATAAATAAAAAGTGTGTTATATGACAATTTAATCATAAAAGTAAAATATAATAGAAGAATTTGTAACAAATATATATATATAAAACTATATTTAAAAATAGATAGTTAGTTCACATATTTTTTTAATTAAAAAATTATAAAAATAAGAATGCGACAATAATAACATGTGATGAAATGAACAAGAAAATGTGATGTATGGTATTAAAGGTTTTTGATTTTTTGCTTTAGTATTAGAAATTAGCATATAGATGGATAGATACAAATTAATAATTAGTGGTTGAGTCATATAGATATACATAGATACTAATTAATAAGAGTAGTTTATGTATAATATAACTAGGATAATACCCGTGCCTTGCACGGGATAGTACAAAAAATATTTATAAAATTAAAATAAACTAGCTTAGTTCCCGTGCCATGTACGGATTTGCTTTAAACTAATTATATTATACTTATGATCCAGGCTAGTGTGATAATAAGGAAAAAAACTTATTTATAAATATATAAAAAAATATTAAGTTAGTTGAGTGAAATGAGCAATATGTTCATCTTTATATAAATTAATATTAAGTGTTTATAAACAAAATTCTGATAAAAATAAAATTTTTTTATAAGTATCATAATTCATAAGTGATAAATATGGTATAGTTATGAGTATATGACATCATATATATGATTCTCCGTAATTTCCATATTGTGTAGAAAACTTCTTTTCTAATATTTTTTTTATAATATAGTATTTCTAAATATATAATATTCCAAATCTCAAATTAGGATATAATACATAATATCTTTATTAATATGCATAATATTTTTTGTGAAATTAAAATAATGAGGTGGTATAACCTCAAGACGACTGGAAAAATGTGATGTGGCTTAATGAATGACACGTGGAGAATTTAATGTGGTTGTGACATGTGACAATATTAAATTATGTTTTAGTATTATATAATAGAGTGAAATGAGCAATATGTTCATCTTTATATATAACAATATTAAGTATTTATAAAAAAAATTATGATAAAAATAGTTTATTTTCCTTATAAATATCATAAGTGGTAAATATGATATAGTTATGACATCAATATATATATGATTCTCCGTAATTTCCATCTTGTGTACAAAATTTCTTTGTCTAATATTTATTATAATACAGTCTTTCTAAATATATAATGTTCGAAATCTCAAATTAGGAGATAGTACATATTATATCTTCATTAATACCCATTATATTTTTTGAGAAATTAAAATAATGAGGTGGCAAAACCTCAAGACGACATGTGGAAAAATTGTGAGGTGGCTTGATGTAAAAACGACACATGGCGAATTTAAATAAACAAAAAATGTAGTGGACAAAGTTCGAACACGAGTGGACGCGAAAAAAAATTCTATCAGGTTATAAACCATCGAGTAGGTCCAGCCAATGAATTAAGAAAATTATGTTTGAATTAATTATTGTTTTTAATATTATTTTAGAATTATAATTATAGAATAAAAAATAAAAATTATAAAATACATCAAACTGTCATTTACTTTTTACATATCAAACAGTCGGATGTTTTGCATATAAAAGTTATAACGTAAAATAATTTGATATTTATTAAGTAACATATATTTAATATAAAATATTACATAGTCCATTATCTATTAATAGAAATATTGAACACATTTATCATAACCTAAATATATATTACTAAATGATTTATATATATATTATTTAGGATAATCTTATAATATAATAATCCTATAAATTTTTATTTTAGAAAAGTTTTAAATTTTAGCGTTTATTTTTAAATTAATTTAATAATAAATTTTAGAAAAGAATTTGTAAGGATCCTCAACCGCTAGAACAATGAGACTTCATGTTTATAAATCATATACAAAATAACATAAATAGACACTAAACCGAGGTTTTTTGTGATCCCCTCGCACATTAGGATGTAAATGAGTTAACAACCATCCGACCTAACCGGTCAACCGATCGAACCAAATATATAGGTGAAAATCCGAATTTATTTTGGGTGGTGAGCGGTTGATGGGTGATGGGTGGGTATGAGTGTAGATACAACCATAGACCAACCGACCAAACCGGTCCTACAGACGAGTTCATCTCGCACATTGGTCAAAAGGTATAGGTTAATTGACCCGATCGACTATTGTATTTTTTTTATTTGAAATATGAATACGTCAAATTGCCTTAACAAAGAGACCGACCTAAATATAAAATAAGCACAATAAGTTTGAGCCTGTCGGAATCTGACCCGTCAAAAAATTAGTCAAACCTGAAACAACCAACCCCGGAAACGATCAAATCAAAAAATTGTCGATCCGAAAATAACCCGACATGATTATACCCATAGTAATTCAACCCGGTTTTACCCGATACATAAACTAGACTGACTCAAGATAACCAGATAATTGAAACGACATGATTTAGACCAAGAACCCGAATTTCAATTGTACAAATGATCCCGATCTGACCCGGTTCAAACCCGAATTAGCCCGATAACCGATTGAAACGACCCAAAATAGCCCGAGAACCCGATTATTAGTTATGCAAGGGCACCGGTCTTAACCCGACCCGAGACCAACCCGAATCGGCCCGATAACCGATTAAAACGACCCAAAATAGCCCGAGAACCTGATTATCATTTGTGGAAGGGTACCTTGCTTATCCCGACTCGAACCGAGTAAATCCGGCATGACATTATAGACAAATTTGACCCGGCTCAAAGTGACCCGAAACAAAACTGACCCGACCCGAACTCAACCTACCCGCCCGTTTGACACCTCTACCTAAAGGGAGAAGAAACCCTAGCTGGCAACAATAACCCGAATTTATGAATTTGTATATTTTGCCCTTAATGTGATATTTGTAGAAAATGGCCCACACTTATTTTCATAGAAATGACCTGAAACTTTTGGTTTCACAAAGTGTCCTAATTTGAGTAATTACAAAATATGGTCTAAGTTTGTAATTATAGAAAATGACCTAAACTTATGTAACTCGACATAAATAACCTTGGGCTTGTGTAACTCGACAAACCTTGGGCTTGTGTAATTCGATTGGACTTGAACTTGTGTAACTCGATTGAACTTGTGTTACTCGATTGAGCTTGTGTACCTCTATTGGGCTTGTGTAACTCGATTGGGCTTAGACTTGTGTAACTAGACCTCGTGGAAACGACATACTTTTTGGCTTGTGTAACTCGACATTGTTTAAACGACGGTAGTGTGTATTAACGTTGTGTATTTTGAAATTGTGTATTAATATTTTGTATTAATATTCGGTTTTAAGTATAAGATTATAAAAAACATAAATATAATCCACAAGTTCAATTAATCTAGCTAGTATAACGGTGGGACGGAGGGCTTGTTACCTAAAGTTCAAAACCCACTAACTACAAGATTTTTATTTTGGATTGGGTATGGGCTTGTTAACCAGTGGACTTTAATAAATAGATTGCTCATGGGCTTTATAAAATCGATTGGGTTTGGGCTTGAGTAAATTGAAATTACAATGTAGCCATTTCAAATAATCATTATAAGTAAGAGAAGTCTAGTTTGTGATCTAATAAACAAATTAGCCTACTAGAAGCCACATAGGGCCCAAAAGGCCTGCGCGCTTAGCCAACTCTCCCAAATGAGAATCTTCCGGTTGTGAAAATTATACAAGAGCAAGTTCACCCGTTCGGTTTTAACCGGTCACCAAATAGATAAAGTGATATGACAACTTCCAATGTTGAAGAAACGATATTCACCCGTTTGTTTTAACTGATTTACAATTGACATTTAATTGGTGACCTTGAAAATTTCAAAGACTAGAATCTTGACATTCATGCTGACATTATTTAACCGGTTAACAACAATATTATATTCATATGTGATCCCATTTCCTTATATTTTCATTAAAAAAAATTCTTATAAAAAATATATCTACCTTATCAAAATTAAGATGAGTACTTTTATCATTATTTTAAAATATCTTGTTATGATTTATTTAAGTAAATGATTTAAAAAATAGTTTGTACAAACAATTTATTTTAATTTTTATATTATAATTATTTTTCGTTTGTTTATAAAAAATAAAAGTTTTCTTTTTAAAGAAAAAATCTTCAAATTATATCACCAAATATAATAAATAAA
This sequence comes from Fagopyrum tataricum, assembly GCA_002319775.1. NCBI lineage: Eukaryota > Viridiplantae > Streptophyta > Magnoliopsida > Caryophyllales > Polygonaceae > Fagopyrum > Fagopyrum tataricum. The sequence continues at coordinate 42,138,441 of CM008282.1, read as the reverse complement.
TAAATAAATAAATGAAATCACATTAAATTTAACCATTTAAGAAACAAAAACGGGTGAAAACATATGTCCGGTTACATTGAATAATGTTCACCAAATGACATTTAAACTAGTGACATTGACATTTTGACCCAGCAGGTTGCTTTTAAGAGTTTTTTAAACTAATATGTCAAAAATAGAAAATTTTGAGAAAAAAATAAAACTATATTTAGGCGGGTTCTTTATTGTGTATGCTCTTAAAATAAAATGTGTCTTCAAAGCCAATGCTGTTAAAGAACATTTCCGGATAACAAATACTTTAAAAAAAAAACAACCGGTTGATTGAAAAACAACTACCTACCGTATCTTCCAACATTGATGTAGAAATAAATGTTAGTTAAATATAAAGTCGACAAAGTATGTTCAAGACCGATTCGAACTCTGGTTAGATTCTTCTGGAGATTCATGGAGAAATATCCCAAGCCGCTTTGTCGTCTTCTTTACCTGCAAAACCGACGTTTAAGATATGCTATTATGCTCTAATGTCATTGTTTTTCGTTTACTCGAAATCTTACCTCTTCCTCCCAATCTATTCTCCAAGTTAATACAACGAGTGCAATTACTTGGACTACAATGCCAATCAACATTCCGATCCATATGCCCTATAAAACATATATTGACAATAATTAATGTAAGCGAAAAATACACACAAAAATTCATCTTATGTAGAAAAATATCATGTTTTCACATACCGTTATACCGATTTTAGCTACAAATGCAAGTACACATCCTATGGAGATGCCAACTACATAATATGACACGAGGTTAACAATAGCAACCTTGGCTTGTGATCCACACCCTACTGCCACCCCTACATATACAATATACATACCATAATTTGATGAGATAATAAAGTGTTAAAATCATTTTTCCAAAAAGAAAAAAAAATTATGAAATAATTTTCTTTCTGTAAAGGATATACAATATAGAAAACTTGCCTGAAAAAACCGCTTGGAAAGTGTTTACAAGCATAGTTAAGGCAAGGAGAGTAGATAGCTTTGTCGCGGCCTCAGCAACCTCAACGTCGCTTGTGAACAAGTACGGGTATGAGTGAGCAAAAACGAGGCAAAGAACGCAAAAGAAGAGTCCTAGAGCAGTCGCCATACATAGTATAATCTTAACCGAAAACTTTGCAGCCTCGACATTTCCACGCCCTAGTTCGTTAGATACTCGGACACTAACAAAACATATGCGAAACATTTAAACGGTAAGGAATTCATTTGGAATAGAGAAATGTATGGAAGGCACCTAACGTCGAAAGATTATTTAAGCATATTCGATTGTAAGTAGAAATGAGTATACCATGCCGCACCCAAAAGCCCGAGAGCTAACATGAACTCACATGCATTAATGTTCAAGCTGAAATGTTGTAAGTAGGAGTTGTTAGGATCAAAACATAGACATGATGATCATTGTAAGATACAACAAATTAGGGTTTAGAGATTATACCAAATAGAGAAAGCAGAAACCTCAACTACAGCGTTATCTGAATATCCGGCTATCAAGAGAAGAATTGAAGTGTACCATAGCTCAAGGCTTAAGGTAACAAATTAAGAAAGACAAGCAAATCTTATTAGTATAGACTTCTATATTGTAAGATTCAATTGTTACAATGTATTCGAGAAAGATGATAAAAATAACCAAACTTATACAATGTTCATCTAGTTCATCAAAATCGACTATGTTTATTGACAAATAAAGAGAGATTGATTCGAACAAGGTTGGTAGAAGAGACGAGGAGAACGAATTCTCACTCGTAAAAGGTTAATTTGTAAAGAGGAGGTGATAAATTTTTTTAATTAATTTTTATACTATTTAGTTTGGGTGATGAAAATCATACCATATCATGACTCCCGACGAAAGCGAAAGCTTCACAATGGACATAAGATCAGCAAAGACAAGTATAGAGAAGCCCTTCCATGTATCCTTGCACCAACCTCCAAAAATGTAAATCCAATCACAAATAACAAATCCCCATTGGGATATGGTGAGAGCACCCATTGCACCAGGGATCCCGAGATTGAGCTTATACACGAAGAGCCACGATAAAAATACATGAATGATCAAAGCTCCAGAAGAAATCCATGCATTGATCATGTTCTTCATTTGTGCTTGCAGGAACATATTGATCGTGAAAGTAAATGGCATGGTATAAGCAAATGGAATGAACCACAACGAAATCTCCTCGGTTGCTTTGGATATATCGTCTTCTTGCCCTAACAACTTGTATATAGAACTCGCGAAGATCAAAACAGGTAGCACAATGGTTGCCGCGACTATGTTGATAATCCATGAGCGTTGCAAGTAGATACCCAACATATGGTATTGTTTTGCTCCGAAGGATTGCCCACAAAGAGTTTCGGTAGTGGTGGACATTCCTAACTGCATAATTGTGCGTAATATGATTAGGACACAATCGCGGTAAGTACTGTAAAAGTTCGATACAGAAAAACCGTAAAATGGGGTCGTGTGCGTACAAGCGCACATGCACGTTAAGGCAATTAAGTCTAATATATAAACTCAATGAGATTTCTTTCTAAAACTAATTGATAATAGAAGAATTAACCTATTAACCTTATACACTATACTCGAAATATCCCATTTTAGAGGCGAGAACTTATTATCTCCAACACTTATCCCTACGGTGACGGTTGTCGGGCTGTCTATGTACGAATACAGTGGCGGCAGCTGCCGTCTTTAGCAAGGAGTGTTCACAGGTCTAAGATTTGGACCAAAAATACAAAATGAGCTTGGACCGGATCGGTTGATTAGTTCTTGGTTCAGGTTCATTCATGGACAGGATGGATATATTTTTTTTGCAATTTTGGTTCAGACCTTTTGAGCCCATTTTTTGAACCGTGTAATTATAAGTAGTTGGTCAGGACCGATACTGGGACCACACTGTTTCTCAAACTGGACCGAAGACTCTTCTTAGATACGGTCCGAAGAAAATAACGAAGATGAACAAATTTAAAAACCCGATAACTTAATCATTAAAAGAATATGTAGCTATTAATTTCTCTGTTTTTTCAATAATCGTTATTTGAACTTTTAGATTTTTATTTATAATATTTGATCTTATAAATATTATTAATATTCAAATTTTTTTTAAATATATTTCTAATCATCTTTTCATTTAATGTTTGTATTTTCAAAGCACTATTATATCTCTTTTTGTACAACCGTTTACATTCTATCATCATTTTTATACAATTTTTAAAAATTATTATGTATCATTAAATTTTATAATTTTTACTTTTAATTTTTTTAATATGCATATTTTTTTCTTCTAACGAATCTTTTAAGAACCGAAAAAATACCTTTTTTATTACTCATTAATCATCATCACTGACTCACAAGTCACAAATAGTTCTCCGTTACCTCTATTTTTCATTCGATGTTCTTATCCACTAACGTACGTCAAAAATTAAAAAAAAAATTTACCAACTATTTGAAACAATAATTAAGATAAAATTTTTGAACTAAAATCGGTTACTACTCAAATTAAAGTCAAATAATATTAAAAATTATAATTATAATAAAGTTAAAACCTAATATAAATAAAAATTAAAGTCGAATAATTATAAAAATTCAAATGACAATACGATTAAAATCTAATATAAAAAAAAAGTTGGAATAAAAGTAAAAGCTACTTTAAAACACAAGTTTTTTTTTTACTTATTTTAAAAAAAGTTTATGATATTAATTTTTACGTGACACACACAACCGAGGGACCTAAACGTACATGTCCATTTCTGTATAAAAAAACCTATAAAAGTAATTGATGTATCAAACTTTCACAAGCATGCAGCTAGCTTTGATATATTGATTATATTTATTTAAATAGTCGTTTATTATTATAATAAAAATAAGCGATTTTTTCAAATTATTGTACCAACCGATAAAATGACTGACAATTACTAATACGAGATGGTGCATTTATTTTTGCCCACTTGATTGGGAAGACACTGTCTCCTTTTACCGAGGACCAATTAATGTCTTAGCCAAAATAGTACTCTAATTCAAAATATATATTCTCGAAATTAATCGAATTTTATTTAAATTACTTAAAATCATGATTTCAATACATTTTGCAATCAATCAAAGATAAGTTTTTTTCTATTCTTTTTCTTAACTATTTTTTTTATTTTATAAAATGTGAAATTTTAATAATCATTAGCGAAATGGGACTTTTGGGCAGATTTTTAAAATAAATATATTAAAGTAGATAAAATGTTAAGAATAATTATAAAAATATGCAGTTGTGTTGGAGCCTTAAAGGGTACACTTAAACCAAAGAGCTTGAAACACCCCTAAAAAATTTTCAAAAATAAACCAAACTTATTTATTAATATCAAAGGCAACATAACTTTCAATTTCTTTTTAAAAAATTTTTTGTAAAATATTATACCAAACAAATCCTTCATTTCAAAATTTAAACCCATGAAAACGACATTATTACCAATGGAGGATATTATCTTAGAATTTTTAGCATGTATTTCAAAATTTTATCACTATAATAAACTAATAATCCATGAATATTTAATACACTATAATTATAATAATGTAGCATATAAATAGAGTAATAAAGGAGAATATATTCATATAATTTAAACGGAATATTCAATAGACTTTTTGTTATCTATATAAAAAAGACTAAAATAAAATAAAAAATATTGTAAAACAAAGTATAGCATATCTTCAGCGATGAAGAGAAGAAACTACTTACAAGAATGCCATTCAGGAAGCGAATGGTGATAGACTGAACAAGAGCATATGCAGCCAGGTCAATGGAGCTGACGTGTCCAATGAAGCATTGCGTCACTACCAAGATCCCTAATGACGTCAGCCGAAACACCATTGAAGGCAAGCAAATTCTGGAGATCTTCTTGGTCTCTTGCCATAGCTTCTTTGATAGCTTGTTTTCCTCATTATTTGCCGCCAAAAGTGCTGCAGATACTTCGTTATTTTCCATTGATAACGAAAGAGAAATAGGAAACACAGTTTTGAATGTAAGTGAAGGGCTTGTTTGGGTTTTAAAAGAAGGGTTGGTGTGTCATATTAATGTGATATTTGGAATGGTACCCCTGTATGACAACAATATATATATGTTTAATGAACTTAGAGTTGGAGCCTTGTTTGGTATTGTATTCTTGGAAATTTATTTAGATTTTTTTTACGGTATTTTTAAAGATAGAATTTTTGAGTTGTTTGGCATGAGATAGAGATAAAGATTGTATTTTTCATTTAAATTCTTTTTGCAACATAATCTCCAAAAAACAATCTTGAAGAATGAAGATTGTAGGAGATTGCCTACTTTTCATGCCTTTCATACCCTAACAATCTATCTCAATAAACTTATACCAAACACCCAAAAACAACAAAATTTATCAATCCCTAATAATCTCCATCTACAAGAATCCTCAATAATCCCAACAATCTCCATCCCCAAGAATCTTTAAAAAAATCCCAAAAACCACAATCTGATACCAAACAGGACCTTGGTAGTTTTCAGTAACATAACCCTAACCAATTTTATTTAAAAACATGATAACGTAATGATCTTACCAAAGCTTTTATATATATATATATATATATATATATATATATATATATATATATATATATATATATATATATATATGTAATAGTACGATCATGTGATAATCCTTCTTACGATAATGATGACCGGATTGAAAAATACAATGCTCTCAATTTTAAACACGTGGCCAAAAGCGCGGAATGCAAAGTTTTTCCGCTCGGAAAAGATAGCCATCGTTAATAAAGAAAGACTCGTGCTCTCGGAGGTCGAGGCATTGTGCCCATATGTCCTTGAAGTCAAGATCCGTGACATATAACTCTTTGATAAGAGCAAAACCATGTATCTTGGCGTCCATATATATACAAGAAGGGCATACCGGCGAGAAAGGGCATCGGTTACCACATTCTCCTTGCCTTTCTTATGCCGAATGACATAAGGAAAGGTCTCTAAAAACTCTACCCAACTAGCATGGCGCCGACTTAGATTTGTTTGACTCTTGAGATACGAAAGAGCCGCATGATCCGAATGAATCACGAAATCTTTCGGCCACAAGTAATGTTGTCATGCCTTAAGACAACGAACAAGAGCATATAGTTCTTTGTCATATGTAGGGTAGTTGAGTGAAGGACCGGAAAGTTTTTCACTAAAGTAGGCAATTGGGCGAGTCTCTTGTAAGAGAACTCCTCCAATGCCCACATTTGATGCATCACACTCCACCTCGAAAGTTTTTGAAAAGTTTGGGAGTTGGAGTAATGGTGCATTACAAAGGCGGTCTTTGAGCGCATCAAACACTCGAGCATGGATATCACGCCACTCAAACGTGACACCCTTGGTAGTAAGCTCATGGAGCGTGCCGCTACCGTGCTAAAGTCCTTGACAAAGCGTCGGTAGAAGCCCGCTAAGCCGAGAAAGGCTCGGACCATGGTGACCATAGTAGGAGTAGGTCACTCCGAATAGCACGAACTTTGGATTCATCTACTCGTAGTCCGTCCTTAGACACGACATAGCCAAGAAAGAGAGTGGTGTCCGAGCAAAAGACGCATTTTTCAAAGTTGACATACAATTGCTCTTGTCTAAGGCACTCGAGCACTTGGCGAAGGTGCCCGATGTGATCCTCCAAAGACGTACTAAACACCAAAATATCATCGAAATAAACAACGACAAATATACCCAAGATTCGGCGCAAGACATGGTTCATGAGGCGCATGAAGGTGGATGGGGCGTTGGAGAGGCCAAATGGCATGACAAGCCATTCATAGAGTCCATACTTCGTCTTGAACGCCGTCTTCCACTCGTCACCTTCGGCCATCCGGATTTGGTGGTAACCGCTCCGGAGATCAATTTTGGAGAAAATGGTGGCGCCGTGGAGCTCATCCAACATGTCATCAAGGTGCGGGATCGGGTGGCGGTATTTAACGGTGATTTGGTTGATGGTACGACAATCAACACACATCCGCCATGATCCATCTTTCTTTGGCACTAATATGACCGGGACGGCACATGGTGATAAGGATTCACGCACATGTCCCCGGTCTAGGAGCTCTTGCACTTGACGTTGTAGCTCCTTCGTCTCTTCCAGACTTGCTCGGTACGCGGCACGGTTTGGCAAAGAAGCACCGGGCACAAAGTCAATTTGGTGTTCAATCCCTCGGATTGATGGCAAGCCGGGTGGTAGGTCTTTGGGCATAATATCCTTAAATTCGGACAATAACAAAGACACCTCGTGTGGCACATTACTCAGGTCATGAGAAGTAGATAAACAAAACGGAACAAGCAAGAAACATGGAAACTTGCCTTCCATGACCGGTTGCAAATCATGCCGGCGAGCTAAGAGTATCCTCGGTTCACACCGTCCTTGAATTACGGGGTCCGAAGATGGCAGAGGTATGCTCGTAGGAACGATGCGGCCTTTACTTCCTTTGGACTCAGTAGCATGGACAAGAGGGGTGGTGTTCCGGGATTTGGAAGTACTAGCACCTACAACATCGGAACCCCGAGGAGGGTCCGATTTTGCCGGCGCCTTAGCGGACTCATCTATAGATTGTTGCCTCTTCCATTCCGCATAGTCAACCAAAATTTCGTGCGGAGTCATAGGCAAAAGTGTGACCCGTTTTCCATTATATTGGAACATGTACCGGTTAAGATAACCATCGTGAAATGTTCGGCGATCGAATTGCCATGGTCGTCCTAATAGGACATGTGTGGCATCCATCTTGATAACATCACAAAGGACCTTATCAACATAGGCACCAATAGAAAACGTCACCCAAGCTTGTTGTGTGACGGTGTCACACACCTTATCGGAAATCCATTGGAGTCCGTAAGGTGTTGGGTGGGGGTTGTAGGCAACTTGAAGTATTTTACCACTCGTTCGTTGACAATATTGCAACAAGAACCCCCGTCAACAATGAGCGAAAGGCTCGTATTATTGACCAAGCAACGAGAGTGGAAGAGATTCTCTCGTTGATCAATAGGAATAAACTCTTTAATAGCCAAAATACGACGAGAAACAAGAGCCTTACCGGGTTGTGTTGGGGCGCAAGCAAGCTCGTTGTCACGTGGTTCCATTCCAAATTGTGGGTCAGCGTCTTGGTCATCCTCAATGATGATATCGCCATCTTGATGATCATCTTCGTCCTCGAAATATTCCGGGTCGGTAAACAAAACCCGTTTGGTGTTTGGACAATCACGTTGCACATGACCAAAACCGCTACACTTGTAGCACACGGGCTCCCTTGGGCGGGCCGCCGGTGAAGGTCCTTGTGGACCTCTAGCGGGAGGCACCGGGGCCGTGGGCCCACGGTTTGGTGCCCTCTCATTACCGGTTGCCTATTGGATTGACCCGTCCGTTGGGCTCCTTTGGAAGCGTCGGCATCTGGAGAACTAGGCACATCTCGAGTACGTGTGTTAGAAGAATGAGGATATTGACTCGAGGAAGAATTATACCTTGAATACCGAGGCGTCTCAAGTTTTTGCTTGTAGAGCTTCATGGCGGCATGGCACAATGCCCCCAAATCCTTATATGGCACAATCTCAAGCGGGCGCCGAATGGAAGCATTAAGCCCACTCATGAATTTGGTGCGAAGGGCGGAGGGAGAGGCCGAGACGCCGGCCTTAATGTGCATGTCCTCGAGTTTGGCCAAGTAAGCCACCGGGGTGAGGTTGCCTTGTTTGAACTCGGCAATTTGCAACCGCATATCATTCTTGAAGTCCTCGGGCACGTATTTCTTGGTCATGACATAGATCAATTGCTCAAAGGTTGCAATCGGTGCCCATCCTCGCCTTTCACGGGTGATCTCATACCGGTTCCACCAAGACTTGGCATCTCCTTCAAAGTAAAGAGTTGCCGCCTCGATTTTCTCGTATTCATCCTCATAATGACAAAGTTTCAAGGCTCGTTTCATGTCCTGCGCCCAATCAAGAAAAACACACGGATCATATTCACCATGAAAGATAGGGAATTTAACCTTACCTTCCCTACGAGCTCGGTAGGGGTCCGGGCGGGGCGGTGAAATGTAGGCATCATCGGCACGGGCTCGCCGGTGGCCGCCTTGACGCCGGTGGCGCCCATGAACGGGTGGTTCATGCCTAGGTGGGTTTGGAGGAGGCAACCATTCTTCACCTCGGTCTTGGTTCTCATAAGGGTCCATGATGGGTGGGTGCCATGGACGGTCATGTGCCACCCATTCCAAGTCGGACTCATCACCGGAGAACTCGTTGAAATCGTGTTGCTCATCATACTCATCAAAGTCAAGGGTCGTCGGTTGCCGGGTTGACCGTTGGCGACGGCGTCCGGAACGATCATTCTCACAACCATGATTGTTGGTCGAGTCGGGACGGTACCGGGGCTCTTCCCGGGCTCGACGGTCGGTGCAGGGCACACTAGGTGGAGGTGGAGAAGGGACATACCGTTGGTGTTGAGGCTCATAATGCTTGTGCCGATTTTCCGTATCGACTATGAGAAAGTCATCTTGAGTCGGGTCGGGGAATTCTTCGTCCTCTTCATGGGACTCATTTCCGTCAAGAGGTAAGGGACGTTGGCATTCAATGACGGACGCAAGCCGGGGACCGTTTGATGGTCCGGCTCCTAAAATTTCCTTGCCTTTCCGTTGTGCATCAGATGTGGAAGCATTGACCAAGGTCTAAATCGGAATTGTTGGGGTGGGACGTTGGGCAAGCCGTAGAGCCTTAAGAGCTTCCAACTCTTGCTTCAAGGCAATATTTTCTCGGGTCAAGGCATCAAACTTTTGTTGTTCCTTCAAAGCTTCCAATTCATGCCTTATGGAGTCATTTTCGAGGGACAACGAAGCATTTTCTTGAGCCAAAGGTTCATTGGACTCTTGCGGACCAGATTCCTGAGAAGTTTCCAATTCAACGTTAGTCATTGCTCCAAATCAGCACACAGTTGCAAGCAATCAATTGAGCAAGGTGACAAGTTAAGTCAACTTTACCCAAGTTCAAGTGCGTTATCGGGTTCTACTTTGAGGAAGGCCGTTTGGCGGTTAGGCAAGTAAGGAAAATCCAACAAAATTGAACCAATTACACAGAAATAAACAAGTGATATTTTGCAAACGTATGTAAGAAAATGGAGAGGCGGAAGATGGACGGATTGTGCAGTCGGCAAGCTTTGCTTGCTTTCGGTCTTTGACCGTTTTGTAAAATCCGATTTTTCGGATGGACCGGTTTGCCGGACGTCTTTTCACTTTTGTGTTTCGTTTCTTTGAAACGTTTTGAGCAACACTTTTTTTTTTTTGAACACAAATCCGTATTGATGAAGAGTTTTTTTTTTTTTTTTTTGCTTTTCTTGGAATATCAAATGCGAGATATCCGAATTTTCGTTAACAAAAATACCCCAAGAAATTTGGTGAAATTAATTAACAAAATTGTCGGATTGGGTCGGTTTAAGGAAAAGCCGGTTTTGATAATTGGTTTGATGGCAAACCAAATATCTCCTATTTTTTTGGTTTTCAAATTGATCAAAAGAGAAAAAAAATTCAAGAAAAATGGATGAACATGATGAACAACATGAAGATCATGAAGAACAAATAAAGAACATCATGAACAAACGAAGAACATCATGAACAAAAGGCTAAATAGGTTGAAGATAATAACGCACAAAAACAAGAGTAAAGAGAACTTAGCTTTGATCCCTTTGCTCTGATGCCAATTTGATGCGTCCTTGGAGGTAACCAAGGATAACTTTCGGATCTAGATCCAGCAAAGCTCCAACTACTCCTTGATTCTTTGTGCGGCGTTGTTTCGATTCAGATCCAAAGGGGCGGAAGCGATGAAGAAACAAGGGTTGATTCGATCTAGAGAGATCGAATAAGCCGTTTGATGGAGATTGAAAGTTGATTCTAAAGAAGAATCCTCGAGTATGGATTTCTTGGATCAAAGACGAGATCCAAGGAAGAAATTTGAGAGGTAGATGAGAGGTTTGATGCCCAAGTTAAGTAAGAGGAAAATCTTCTCAAAAACTTAGTAAAATTGAACATGAAAAATAAGTGAGGCAAGAGGTCCCTATATAGAGAGTCTTGCCCACCTATGGGCCAACGGCCAAACAAACAAATATACGAAAAGCCCAACAAGGGAAAAACCCTAAAAGATAAGATCAAAGGGAATATTCTATAAGGAATATCCCTTTTATTACATAAAAGGAAATCATGCAAAATATAGTCCGAAAGTAAAAGCGTGGACGGGACCGGTAGCCTATGCCATGGTGGTGTAGAGACACGGCATACCGGCGACTGGTCCAAGTGACGAAGTAGTGCGGGCGATGATGGATCCGGTGGCTCGGGCAATGGCCTTGGCTCGGGATCGGGTGAGCGGTCCATCTGAGCGAACCCTCAAAGCCTCGTCCTCATCGTCTACGGTCAACGTAAGAGGAGCATCCAAGGGTGCATCACAAAGTTTGTTACAAAAGTTTGTTATTGCACGTGCCATCTATAACGTGCTCATTACTAAATTCATCACCCCCCGCAAACTGGAGCATGGTGGCATAACCATACCCAACTTGGACAACAAATCTTGTTGCTTTGACGTAGGCATCACTTTAGCGAGTGTGTTTGCAAGCTGTGAGGAAGTGGGAATGAAGTGTAGTTGTAGGAGACCTTCCATGACTTTATCTCTAGTGAAATGACAATCGATTTCTATTTGTTTCGTCCGTTCATGAAACACTGGATTATGGGCTATTTGATTAGCAAAACTATTGTCACAAAATAGTTGAATAGGATGTGTTGGAGGGAGACCCAAGTCAGCCAACAATCTGACAAGTCAAGTTAGATTACAAAGCTAGCCACTGATGTTCGTGAGATAGGACAGTATGCCTAATCTGAGTCTGTGTATGCCAAAAGAGATGGAGATTCTTATCCATTTAGAAGTATGACGTGACCAATAGAGCCTTTAACATACCTAAGAGTATGGTGAAGAGCATCAAGATGTGAAGTATGAGGATTGGACATGAACTGACTGAGGCTTTGCACATCAAAACATAAATCTGGCCTTGTATGAGTTAGAAAATTCAGCTTGCCAACTAAACATTTGTAAGATGATGCATCAAAAAGTGGTGTCCCATCCTCTGGAAGTAACTTTAAGTTCAAAGGTAGAGGAGTACTTGAAGTTTTATCATCTGGAAGTTGAGCATCTTGAAGTAACTCGTGGTGAACTTTCTTTGTGATAACATAATACCAGTTGATCCATAGCTGACTTCTAACCCAAGGAAATAATGCAGAATGCCCAGATCTTTAACATTAAACATTTTATCAAGATCCACTTTTAACAAAGCAATTTCATCACTGTCAGAACCAGTAATGAGTAAATCATCAACATAAATGGCAATAATAGTGCTGAGAGAAGACTTGTGCTTTATGAAGAGTGAGTAATCATTTTTGGACTGCTTATATCCCCGATCAGAAAGGAAGGTAGTAAGACGATGAAACCATTATCTAGAAGCCTGTTTTAGACCATACAAAGACTTTCTTAGTTTGCACACTAAAGAAAATGGATTAGGAACCCCTGGAGGCACTTTCATAAACACAACCTCATATAATTCTCCATGCAAGAAAGCATTGTTTACATCTAATTGATGTAAGGACCATTTCTTTGAAGTAGCAACATCTATGATGCTTCTAATTGTGGTCATTTTAACAACGGGAAAAAATGTCTCATGGTAATCTATACCAGCTTTCTGATTAAAGCCTAGCTACAAGTCGAGCTTTATATCTTTCCAAGCTCCCATCAGCCTTTAACTTGACCTTGTAAACCCATTTGCAACCAGTTGGTTTCTTAGAGGGTGGTAAAGGGACTAAATCCCAAGTGTGGTTATTTTGTAGGGCAGTGTACTCTTGCTGCATTGCTTAAACCCAATGTGGGTTTTTACAAGCTTCATTGTAAGTGGTAGGTTCAACATAAGATGAAATGGATGAAACAAAAGCATGATGTGATTGAGGAAGGAGGGAAAGATGACAGAAATAAACCTGGTGAAGGCAGATTGCAAGAACTATATGAGCATACAAAATCTCTGAGATAAGGAGGAGGTAAATGGGTATGATTGGAGCGTCGAGGTTGATGTGGTGTAGGTAAAATATTTTATGTGGAGATGGGAACAAAAGGAGAATGATCATTGCTTACGGAAGAGGAAAGGTTGTCAATGAAGTTATCTTGAGAAATATTATTCTCAGGAGATAACTGTGAAGTGTTTGAGGTAGGTAAGAAATTTGAAGTGTCAAATGATGCAAAATTTGATGGTAAAGGTAAGATGGATGGTGCGGAAGCAATGTGGTGAAAAGGAAAAAGAGTCATGAAACACATCCCTGGATATGAACACCTCTCTGGAATGGATATCAAGAAATTTGAAGTCTTTCTTGCCAAAGGGATAACCCAGAAAAACACATGGGATAGTTCGAGGTGAAAATTTGTCACGGTGTAGGCAACCAAAAACCCTTAACAAAGAGTAATCGGGTGGTTTATTGAATAAGATTTCTTATGGAGACTTATTTTTTGAGGACACAAAGAGGGCATCGATTTATGATATGTGTAGCTGTTAGGATACATTCACCCCAATAAGTGAGAGGAATTTTGGCTTGAGCTACCTCTAAGATATGTTTGTGTTTTCTTTCCACTATCCCATATTGTTGGGGAGTGTACGGACAAGAAGTGTGATGAATGATGCCTTCTTGAGCATAAAAAGAAGATGCTACTTGACTAGAGAATTCAAGTGCATTGTCTGACCTTAGGATCTTGATTTTTGCTTGAAACTATGTTCGAGCAAGAATAACAAAGGTTTGAATGAGTGTTAAGGAATTACTTTTGTTGGCCATGAGGTAAGTCCAGATACATCTAGTGAAATCATCCACTACAGTAAGAAAATATGCATAACCATTATAGGTATGTTGTTTATAGGGTCCCCATGTGTCAATGTGGATAAGGTCAAAGGCTTTTGTAGCTCGAGATAAAGAAATGGGGAAAGACTGTCTATGGTGACGTGCTTGAGGATAAATTTGACAAAGTGAATGGTTCTTGGTCTTGATATTAATAACATCAATCTGTGATAGTTGTTCAAAAGGAATATGTCCTAATCGACAATGCCATACTTCAGAGCTTAAAGGTACATGAAAAGATGAAGTAGTAAAGACAAAATGTTGAGTACTAGGCTCTTTATTACAGGGAAAAATAGAAGGTAAAGTATTATTGGAGATAGAGACTTTGTCAGCAACATATAGGCCTTTGCAAGATCTACCAATCACCAAAGGTTACTTCATCAAAGGGGCTTGAATGGAACAAAGGTTAGAGGAGAAGGTGACATTAGTCATCAATTCATCAGCAATTTTATTGACAAATATGAGATTGAATTGAAACTCAAGGACATGTAACACATTGTGTAATGTTATCTCTGAATTTAAGATAACAGTGCCAGTGTGACAAACTGTGAAACTCATGCCATTTGGCATGGTTATATTCATTGAACATGACACAGGCTGATAGGAAGAAAAAAGATGGAGATGAGGAGTGATATGGTCAGTGGCACCACTGTCAATTATACAGTGAGATTTTAAAGTAGGAGAGAAGAAACACAAGGGTTTACCAGCTAAGAAGGCTCCATGAGAATTGTTTTCATTTTCTGTTTTGGTTGATGAAGGTAGAAGTGATAGTAGCTGAGCCATTTGTTCCTGAGTAATAGTGGAGGCAGCAACAACAACTTTGTGACTAGATGTAGGATGACCATGAATTTTCCAGCATCTAGCCATGGTGTGGCCAACTATTTTGCAATGGTCACAAAAGCTGACACCAGGTGCTGCAGATGTTGGATAACCATGCAACTTCCAACATCGATCAATATTATGATTCTTGGCTTTACAATGCTCACAAAATAATGACCTGTTGTTTTGAGAATCAACATATCTAATATGTCCTCCTCAAGAAGAATTGGATCTATTTTGAGAGTAGAGAGTTGTAGCTTCATCATAGTTGGTAGTTGATGACTTTAGCCCTCTTTGAGCTTCTTCTTGAAGGAGCATCTTATATACTTCACCAAGATCAGGAGAATTGCTCATCATAAGTACATTAGATCGTGCAAGATGAAAAGAATCATTTAAGCCAGCCAAGAATTGGATAATTTGTTGATCTTTCAACATGGAAATAGCAATTTCATTTGAACCACACGAACACACTTGATCCTCTATAGCAAGCATGTACTCATCCCACAACTTCTTTAGCCTAGTGAAATAGGTAGTAATTAAAGAATTTCCTTGAGTAATTGAACATAATTCTTGTTGTACCTGATATAGATGCGTGCGATTGGTTTTGCCAAACCTAGCAGCAAGCTCTTTCCAGATTTGAGCGGCCGATTTATAGTAGAGAATCGACTCGGCTATGTCCTTCTCCATTGAATGTACTAGCCACGAGATCAACATATTATTGCATTGATCCCACTTTGAGATTAATCTTGGATCATCCGTAGGTTTCTTGAATTCACCATTGACGAAACCAAGTTTATTCTTGGCCATGAGAGATACCTCCATTGAACGTTTCCACCGATTATAGTTTTTGTCATTGAGTAAGGTCGTCGATAATTTGAGTGTGGGGGAATCAGAATGATGGATATACAATTGGCCAAAAGAGTCATTGTCTATTGAACGAGAGGAATGAACTCCAGGATCTGTTGTGTTTGATGATCCTCCATTGATAGGATCTATTGGAAGATGATTGGTTTGGGGATTTTGACCCTCTAATACCATGTTAGAACTTGAGAGATCAATTTTCATTGATCATGAACAAAGATGAGAGAAAGAGAAAGTGTAAACAGAGTGAATGAAAGAGGCTGAAAATTGTATTATTTCATGTACTGAAACCAACTATTTATACACACAAAGTTTGTTACGGATGTTTGTTATTGCACGTTCCATCTATCACGTGCTCATTACTAACATCATCACTCTTGTTGTAATATGGTTCTATATGATTGCATGTGACTGCAAATAAAATTTATAGCACGTTCGTGCTATACAAACCATAAAGTAGACAGATCCGCTGCTGTGACCTTTTGTTATAATCTTTGATTTTTTCTACCTTAAGAGTAAATTTCGCAAGTCATACTTTGAAGGGAAACTTTTTTGAGTGAAAAAATGTAGCGATGATATCATCATGACAACACCCTTCTAGACCACGTCATGAAAGAGCTCGAAAGAGTTGTTTGAAAGTTGGGAGCCTCCCACTCTCACAGTCTCACTAGTGTTACGTTATTTGATATATATTCATTGTTGAACTCTCGGTGTTCATTCGTACACAATACACTTTGAACAAATATCAAAGCGCATTGATTATATATTTTTATACATGTTAAATAAAAACTAAATAAATCCAACAAATCTAATTGATAATAGGGTGAACTTGTTCGAAACTCCAACCAAATCCATTAACCGTATTAATTAATGCCATTATTCGATCTTTCCTCTGGACTCATCTATCCGGTATTAATAGACCCCTAACAATAATGGTCATGGGCTCTCAACAGCCACAAATGTTACACACAATTTATTGTATAGGTTATAAATTACTCCAGCTTTTATATCTGTATTAATATGGGCTCTCAATAGTCACAAATGTTACACAAGATTTCCTGTATAAATATGGAACTCCAAAAGCAAATAAAGCAAGACAAATTTCTTTCTTTCCTATTCTTTTATGGTATCAAGAGCTCTCTAGGTTTAAACACCATTTTTTTCCTTTCTTCTCGATCCACATATCTGCTGCCACACCCTCATGTCTACGCCGTCATTACCCTACCTGCCCACGCCTACTCCATGGCTCAAAACAATTCGAACCTCTTGACTGCTACTGCATCCACCACGCTGAACTTTCAGTTACGTACCCAACATCAATGTTAAACTCGATAGTCACAATTACTCCCTTTGGAAACACACCAGCTACAATGGCAATGGCAACAATGGACCTCGTGGCTCGAATCGCCAACACTATGGATCTCGTAATCGTCATCCCTCCGCTCCTAGCCAAAACAGTGGTCATTCCTCTCGACAAGGTCAGCAACAAACCTAGTCCCATACCACCAGTCAATACCGCAACACCTCAAATCAGTTTGAAGATGGCCGTTCACGTGTCCCATGCCAAATTTGTGGGCAGCCGAATCACAAAGCTCTCAACTGTTGCAACCGTCACAATAAAGCTGACTTTCCTCCTCGTCGCCGCTCCAACAACAACAATCACACACAGTCCCGATCAGTCAACACGGTGCACACTGCACCTCCGTCCTCAGTGGTTGATCCTTCGTGGTATTTTGACACCGGCGCTACTGATCATGTGTTGTCTCAATTTGAGAACCTCCGAACATCAGACCAATATCACGGACAAGATCATCTCCAAGTGGGCAACGATAACAAGTTGTTAATTTCAAATATTGGTTCTGCTACTTTACCTGCATTGCTTGATTCCGTTCAGCTTTCCACCGTTTTACATGTCCCTGCTACTACTAAAAACCTCCTCAATGTTTCAAAATTAACTCGTGATAATAACGCTATCATGATTTTTTTATCCTACCTATTGCCTTGTTTAGAATTTACAGGGCCAAACCATCCTCCGCGGAACCCTTGACAATGGTCTTTACCGGCTCCATCAACCCACCAATCCTAACTCGCCTCAAGATCATCTCGGTTCACGTACTTCTCTAGATAACTGGCATCGTCGTCTTGGTCATTCACATGAATCTACTCTACGCTCCTTAGTCTCCAAATACGATCTTCCGTTGTCGTCAAATAAGCTTTATTCTATGTGTGAAGCATGTCAATTAGGAAAAAGTCATCGCTTGCATCTTCCTGTAAGTCATATTGTGTCGAACAATCCATTTGATCTTGTGTTTTCGGATGTTTGGGGTCCTTCTCCTACTTTATCTCTAAATGGATCTCGTTATTTCGTAATTTTTTTTATTGATGATGCTACTAAATCCATTTGGATATATTTCATGTCCCACAAATCTCAAGTCCGTGACATATTTATAACCTTTCCCTCAATGGTTCTTACTCAGTTTCAAATGCGCATTCGAGCTCTCCAAACGGATGGAGGGAGTGAAGTTCGTGCCCTACTGAACTTTTTAACTACCCCCGGGATTAATCTTCGGATCTCATGTCCATATACCCAGGAACAAAACGGCACAGTCAAACATCGAAATAGAGTTGTCATCGAAAAGGGTCTTTCTCTACTTGCTCAAGCCTCCTTACCAAAAGTGTTTTGGGAACATGCCTTTCACACCGCCGTTTATCTTCACAACCGCACAACTACACCGCTTCTTCACCACACCTCTCCTTTTCATCTTCTATACAACCGTCCTCCAGATTACGGTTTTCTCAAAGTTTTCAGTTGCTTATGCTACCCCTTCCTTCGTCCCTACAACAATACCAAAATGGACTTCCGTTCTCTTCCATATCTATTCTTAGGCTATAGCTCAAAACATAAAGGGTATCTTTGCTTTCATGTGTCGTCATCTAGAATGTATGTGGCCCGTCATGTTGCCTTTGATGAATCGATATACCCGTACCTCACCATGCAACAAGCGTATCCTTCACCCTCCATACCTACTGATTGCCAAAACCCTAATCTCCTCCTAGACTTTGCTACGTTTAGCACCAACTAACACTCACACCTCTGCTGCATTACCAACCTTGAACTCCCTCCCGTCCCCCACCTTAACTCCAACACCCACTCCTTTGGCCTTGTACCCTATACCACCTTCCTCTCATGGGACTACAACACCAACACCAACACCGACTCCTCCAACTCCACCCCCACCACTTCCACCGCTTCCACCACTACAACGTCGTAGTCACCGCCTCACCTATCCTAACTCCCGCCTTCGTGACTATGTTTGCAACATTGCCTCACACATAACTATCCCTGAACCGACCTCCTTCAAACATGCCGCTTCCTAACCTGAATGGCAACAAGCCATGCAGGATGAGTACCATGCCCTCATGAGAAATCACAGTTGGGACTTAGTTCCTCGCTCTTATGATTCTAATCTTGTTGGATGTAAATGGGTTTACTGAATAAAGAAAAACGCGGATGGAACCATTCAACGTTACAAAGCTTGTCTTGTGGCCAAGGGCTTTCATCAGGAAGAAGGTCTTGATTACTTTGAAACATTTAGCCCGGTGGTTAAGCCTACCACTATCCGTCTTGTTTTGTCACTTGCCTTTGCTCACCGATGATCTATTCGGCAAATCGACGTTAATAATGCTTTTCCGAATGGTGATCTTTTTGAGACAGTTCTCATGGAGCAACCACCAGGGTTCATCGACTCCTCTCGTCCCACTCATGTATGTCGCTTGCGCAAAGCTGTCTACGGCTTAAAGCAAGCGCCTCGTGCATGGTTCACCAAGCTCAAGGAGTTCTTTGTTGCACATAGCTTTCGTGTCTGTCAATCAGATACTTCCCTATTCGTCTTTGAGGATGGTAAAGTAACTATCTATATCCTTGCTTATGTTGATGACCTTATTCTTACAGGTTCATGTGATGCTACTATAAACAATCTCATTCAAGAACTTAATCGGGCTTTCTCCGTCCGTGACTTGGGTCCTCTACACTTCTTTCTTGGTATTGAAGTAACCCCTCATGACGGAGGTTTACATCTCACTCAGACAAAGTATATTAGTGAGGTCATTCACCGAGCCAAAATGACAGAATGCAAACCGATCCGGTCACCTGCTGACTCCTCATCTCGCTTGCTACCTGAAGGTGATCCGATGGATGACCCACGTCTCTATCGTCAAACTGTCGGCGCCCTATAGTGCATAACCACCACTCAGCCTGAAATTACATATTTTGTTAATCGAGTATGTCAGTTTATGCACTCTCCTCGAGCTCCACATTGGCAGGCCGTCAAACGGATACTTCGATACTTGAATGGATCCACCTCTCTTGGTCTCTACCTACGACTTGCTGACATATCACGCCTAACGGCTTATTCAGATGCAGGATGGACTTAAGATAAATCTGATTTTGGTCACATTATGGATTTGCAATTTTTCTTGGCCCCAATCTGATTAGTTGGACATCTCGCAAGGAAAAAGTTGTTGCTCGGTCAAGTACGGAAGCTGAGTATCGTGCACTTGCCTACACCACGGCTGAACTCATGTGGATTCAACACCTTCTTCTTGAGCTTCGGACTCCTCTTTGCGCTCCCCCAGTTTTGTTATGTGACAATATTGGTGCACAGTTCATCACGTCGAATCCAATTGTTGGCCCCCGGTCCAAACACATCCAACTTGACTACTTCTTCGTTCGAGAACAGGTCAAATCCAAACAACTTGTTGTTAGTCATGTTTCTTCTCAAGCACAAACTGCCGATACTTTCACCAAACCTCTTAGGATAAGTCGTTTCTGTGATTTGTACCAAACTGCAAGTCCGAGAGTGCCCTTCAACTTGCCGGGAGGTATTAATGGACCCCTAACAATAATGGCCATGAGCTCTCAACAACCACAAATGTTACACACAATTTACTGTATATAGGTTATAAATTACTCCATCTTTTATATCTGTATTAATATGGACTCTAAACAGTCACATATGTTACACAAGATTTTCTGTATAAAAACTAAATAAATCCAACAAATATAATTGATAATAGGGTGAACTTGTTCGAAACTCCAACCAAATCCATTAACCGTATTAATTAATGTCATTATTCGATCTTTCCTCTGACTCATCTATCCAGACCTCTTGGGCTTCTTGTAACCTGTTGCGATCTGAATCTATATGGGAGGCTCAACCTCATGTGAAAACTCACCTCGGCTATGGTAAGCTTAATGTATAAAAATACTATGATATGTTGCGCAAGAAAATGTCCGTTGGTTTCCTGGGGTAACCTCATTTGGAGCCAACCATGCATTCCCAGATGCTGCTTTATCTCCTGGATTGCTATTCTTGGTCGTCTCCCTCTTCTCATTCATGTGCTAATATGATCCTCTCCTACATTAGGTTAATTGCTATTCTAGGACGAGATTGTTCTTCTTGACACCATTCCCAACCTCATATGAAAACTCACCTCGGCTATGGTAAGCTTAATGTATAAAAATACTATGATATGTTGCGCAAGAAAATGCCCGTTGGTTCCCTGGGGTAACCTCATTTGGAGCCAACCATGCATTCCCAGATGTTGCTTTATCTCCTGGATTGCTATTCTTGGTCGTCTCTCTCTTCTCATTCATGTGCTAATATGATCCTCTCCTACAATAGGTTAATTGCATTATCCCGCAATGCTAGTCCCGAGTCCCGAATGAGTGTGTTGCTAGATTGTTCCTTTTTAGTTGCCTGATGTTTACCCTTGTACATTCTCTCTTTTCGTTTCAATATATTTATTTTACCCTTTCAAAAAAAAAGTGATGCTGATTAATGTTCATATTACGAGTAGATCATTTAACTTAACATTTGTAAGAGTACAATTTAGTTTGTAGTTTTATTCGGCTATGTAAAAAAGGTCCATTTATATTCAAGATGTATGTAAGACATTTATGTAGGCTTTTTATAGCAAGAATTCTAAGGTGTGGAAACAACTTTAACCAATTACCCATTTAAATCTTGGTACAAAAATCACCATTTGAATGGATGCATGCATGCATACATACATACATGCATAGGAGGAGACTATATATTACGAACTCAGGCTAGAATCTCCCGCAGATTCATGAAGAAAAATCTCAAGTCGGTTTGTCGTCTTCTTTACCTGCAAATTAGATGTTTAGGTTATTCGTCGACAACGAAAACATGTCAAATATACTCGTAAATACAAAAAAGTATACATTTTTCGTTTGCTTGAAATTTTACCTCTTCCTTCCAATCCATTCTCGATGTTAATATGACGAGTGCGAGTGCTTGGACTATGTTACTGATCAACATTCCAATCCATATCCCCTATTCGATCAACATTCCAATCCATATCCCCTATTCGATGTTTTTAGGGTGGTGAGATGTAAGAGCCTTGATACTTAGTGCTGAGCTAGGACTTAGCTGCCCCTGCGGGTCCATGGGGACGCCCCTGCAGCTTCTCTGTATTCCGCCCCTGCGGCTCAGGGAACCCGCCCTTACGGTTTCCTACGGATGCAGCCGGCATTGTTGACCTTTGGACCATGCTTTACTCTTTCTCTTTCCTTATAACCTTTCGTCCTTGCTTCCAGATGAGGGTTTACTTCATCTTCTCAAGCTGCTCACGATCTTCTTCTTACTTCTTCTTATCCTTTGAACATTCTTGAGTTTTCCTTGGGTTGTAAGCAAGTTTGTGTGGACTTTGGTTGATGATGATGTGTGGATGTTGATGTTGAGCTTTGAGGGCCAGTTGAGTGGTGTTGTGTGATCATTTCCAGCCTGTTTAGGCTACAACAGTGGTGTGTGTATTTTCTTCTTTCTTTCTTTCTTCTTTCTTTCTTTCTTTACTTCTCCCTTAGCTTAGGATTGGATCTCCTAGGCATGTATTAATGGTTGTATGTATATATATGTGTATGTGTTTGGCTGTTGAATGATGAAGACGTAAATCATCAAGTAAAGAGTTGAAGAGAAGTCGGGGAGCACATTCTGCACTGTCCCCGCACCCACGCAAGAGAGCCGCCGCCTCTGCGTACACGGTCACAGCCCCTGCATGGGAGTGTCGTCGCGCCTGCGCCTCTCGTTGCTTCTCCCCTGCATCCTTCTTGTCACGTTGGTGCGTCTTGTGCAGGACCTACCTAGAGTGGTATGAATCGTTTCCTTTCTTAGTATGAGTGGGCTAGTGGCATGCTAGGTACGTGTGTGTATGAGGATAGGATGATGATGAGTATGATATCGATATATGTCGGCTATGGCTTTGAGGTTTAGTAGATGTTGAGCTTTATAGGTTGGATATGATCCTTATGGATCCCTTGGGTCTAGGTGCGACCCCTTTGATTGATAGGAGATGTGATATCTCTTTATGTCTTGTTATTAGGCAGTGTTGTTCTCCGGATAAGAGTTGACCGTGGTTGAGTATATTCTGAGGTTGAGGTAAGTCTGTAGGACTTACTTAGCTACCATCCTTATATTGGATGTTTGCATGAGTGGTGTTTGATATATGCTTGTTAGCATGCGATGTTGTTTATTACCGACCTATGGTATAGTGACCGCCCATTGTTGTGACTGTGACAACATGCCCTTTCATCCCGCAGTGGAGTCTGAGAGGTTCTCTGTGGATAGGCCAGATCTGGTATACGGGACGGGCACTTACCACTCCTTATGGTATACGGGAAGGTGCTCCTATACCACTCCAGCTGGCAATAGCACCCAGAGGCGAGGATTATATATATTCTTCGTGTCACATATATTCATATATATATATATATATATATATATATATATATATATATATATATATATATATATACTATTTGAGTGTTGGACTTTATAAAGATAATTAACCGGGTAAATGTGTGACAACATGATTATGTGTTTATGATTCTATGACTTGTGTTTGTGCTTATGCATTATCTTATATATGAATGGTTAGCTAACGGTTTTATACCGTGTTGTAGATGCTTTGCAGGTTAGGAGAACTGCAGAGTGATACATAGGGGGTGATCCTCTGAGGGCTCCGTACACTAGGATTATGCGAGGGATATGGGGTGATTTTATTTTGTATGGATACATGTTTTGGTTTGTACTCAGTGGTATTTTGTAAACCTTTTGATATGTATATATTACAGTTTGATGTTTGGTTTTAATCTATCTTTGCCTTGTTGTAAGATCCAGTGAACTTGTTGTCAGGCTAGGGTCAGGATCCATTGTGAGATCCTAGCCCAGTAGCGCCTCGAGTCCTGTGAATTCGGGGTGTTACAATAAATTCATCAATTTTGTCCGAAGACATAAACCATAATCCTGGATAGGTCATGTAGACCAAAAAGAAGATATTTTATCCTTATGATTTCCAAAGAAGGATCCGAGCTAAGAAATCATCACCTATTTTTTCCTCAAGTCACTTTATCATCATTAATATCGAATCACGACAACATTAACCGTCCTTACTATCCAATTCTCAAAATCATTACATTCCACAAACTATGCCTTATTGTAATGAGGGTCAACGTCCTAACATGCACAATATGCAAATTCTTGCAAAATTAATAACATGAAGGTAATGAACTATAATAACATAAATAATATTCAACATGATATTCATAAATAACGTGGTTTTTAAATGTACCGGTGGAGATTGTTATTTGACACCGTAACTACGCACTTCGCGCGTAGTTGAGAACTTACTCAACTACGCATTTGGGGTGCGTAGTCGTAGTTAATATTACCAAAAAAAAAAAAAAAAAAATTTTCCTTACTACGACTACGCACCCCAAGTGCGTAGTTCATTTTTTTCAATTTTTTCTCCAACTCCAACTATGCACGCCATATGCGTAGTTGGAAACCCGTGAACTACGCACGCGAAGTGCATAGTTACGGTGACAAATAGTGATTTTTACCGGTACGTCTAATAATCCCCATAAATAATTAAGGGACATCAATTTAATATTTAACTACTTATTAATAAGCTCATGAATATATATATATATATATATATATATATATATATATATATATATAATTCACTCGAATAATCAATAAGACTTATCATGCTTTAAATAAAACATCATAGTACAAGGTATAGTGTCACGTAAAGCACGTATTATTTTAAAATTCTTCGAAAATAAGCTTTTCATCAACAATAACATAACACATTTTTTTTATAACTAGTTAAAGTAAGCCCAAAGGACTTACCTGAATGTGATCTCGCGATTGAATAAATTACAAAACATGTACACCGTCTTCTATGACACCTGTAAAAAATATAGCATTCCTTAGTTTAAGCTTCCGTCTTTCAATATTGATTAATATCCTTCCTGGAATTTAATTGAGTTTACGACACTTCTCGTAAACTTAGTTTAATTAATTAATACTTTAATTAATTAATTAAATATGGTCAGCGTAACGTTTTGCACGAACGCATTTCCTAATAAGCTTGTCAACCGGTTCCGAAAATAAATAACCAGTGATCACTCTAATAATCATATAATCACAATCGAATTTCTAAATTTTCATTCAAACGACTCTAAAATTAATTTAGCCAATCATATAATATGAAAACGAATAAATTTATAATTTACTCGTCACTAACCCGTTCGACGATCGAAAAGTTGTGCAAGGTTCGTGACTAGGAGTAGGTCACCCTTCCGGTTAGGAAGATCGGGAGAACCAACGTCAACCACTCACGCCAGGCTTCTCAATTGTAGAGTGAACTTCAATCGATAGAAAAAAAATGAACCGTGTAGGGTACGGATGTAAAAGTTCAAAAGACTTTGTATACAAGGACAAGCAAAGATATTGGTACTAAGAAATTGGAGTCGAAGTGCAGAAGGTTTTGTTCTCCCCTCCCTCTCTGTAAATGCTATTGTGAAACGAAAAGAAAATGTTGAAGATGCTACGTGTACAACATAGGTAAAATAAGGTAACTAGGTGAGTCTATTTTCTTCCTTTTCTTTAAAAAAAAAAGAAAGTGTACTCATAAAAAAAATTGGAAGGTGACATATGTACTTTGTACAGATCAAGCATTTTTTTTTTATACAAAGATAAAGATAAGAGTACAAGAAGGGTCAACATTTAGAAGTTGATTGTCCTAGAGCATTCTTTTGAATGAGATCTTCAACGTCCCGCGGAATGCTCCCGCCACCCATATCCGAGCAATGACCGAGATGTGCGAGTTTATCTGCGACATCGTTGATTTCCCTAAAGACATGTTGGACTCTAACTTGTGCACGCCTTGAAATCAAAATAGAAATGTCAGAAATGATCATGCCCGCTTCCCATGGCGGTTTCCAGATCTGATTGATTGAGTTAATGAGTTCAAGATTATCCCCTCGATTTCAATGGTGTTAAGTCCTAAACTTATGGCCTTTTGGAGGCCCTCTCTTAGAGCGTAAACTTCCGCTTGAAGTATGATTTCTGCTCCACAACGACCCATTCCCGTAGCAAGTGTTAAAGCATTATGGTCTCGAATGATAAAGCCAAATGCACATTGATCATTAGAGTTTTTAGAGGCATCAAAATTAATTTTGACAGAGTTCAAACTTGGTCTCTTCCATTTAATGTTTTTTGTTTTTCGTCTTTTTTTTGGAGCCCCTGCGTTAGAAACGGGTGTTTTTGAATTAGCCTCATCCCAGTCTTTTATTTGTTTTTGGATCACTTGATTTAGATCATGTGGTATTCTTTTCTTGTTAAAAATTTTTTGGTTCCTCGTTAGCCAAATGTTTCACCATATATCCACTATTTGTCTTAGTTCTGTTGGGTTGCATTTTTCCTGTATATTCATGATGATGTCCATTACTTTGTGGCATGATGGGTCACAGTTGTGTAAAATCGTTTTAACTTTGTCAATTTTGATATTATGTAGTGTGTACGGACATTTGAAGAAGAGATGTTTAGTACTCTCTATCTATCAGGTGCTGACAAAGTTCGCAGGGCATCAAGTATATGTATGTAACCAAGGACCGACTCCATGCTTATCTTTATATATATATATATATATATATATATTATGTATATGTATATTATGTATATATATACATAAATATAACATTGGATATGAAACTCACACAAAAATTCAATAAAGATAGGTTATATTATCTTATATTTTATAATATTATAAAAGGGAAAATTTCTCCTTGAAACAGTCAATTTCCAATTTTACCTTTATATTACCATGTTTACACGTGTTTGGCGTATGACTCATACGTGCCTTCTTCTCCTTCTACTCGTTCTGAGTACGAGTGATACGTTCCTTCTGCCCCTTCTACTCTTTCGATCTGATTATTCTGTCTAGGGTTACATAACTTACATTGCTTCTCCTCTTTCTGATTTAAGACGATGCTCTCTCCTCCTCGACTCCGGCGGTGTGGCTCGATGTCGGGGCTGACGTCGGCAGATCTAGGCTCGTATAGGGCTGACGGCTGCAGATCGGGACGGAGAGGGAAGGTGGCTCGCCGATTCGGTTGGAAACAAACGATTCCCTCGCAACAGTTGAGGTCGATCTCATCACTTTCTTCTCTTAGCACCTGTAAGTTCTCTTTTATGCTCTCCAAATGCTTCTCTGTCAAGTCCAATAAGTTCTCCTGTGATTTCTTTCGATCTCTCTCCTCCTCCAATGGATCATGATTTCTTTGTAAGATGAATGCATGCATGCATGCATGCATGTGTATGTATGTATGTATGTATGTATGTATGTACGTATGTATATATACACTTATACATATGTATATGTATATATATATATATATATATATATATATATATATATATATATATATATATATATATATATGTATATATATGTATATATGTATATGTATATGTATATATATATGTATATATGTATATATGTATATATATATATAGCAAGACCAAGGTATATGACCAAAAAGGCCTTACATACATACATATATATATATATATATATTCAACGGAGTCGTTTGACAAGAAGGTCTCAAGGGTTCGGTTGTTCTCCGTATCAAGTGGTAGGTGGGCTGGTAACGATCCTCAATTGAAAGCCTTTGGTCAGCTTCAGCTGCCTGACTTCATGAAGGATTTCTAATTGGAATACGACTTGGTTATTTCCGATAAAGGTAGCTGTTAGACAAATGGAACTAAACAAAAAGTTGCCGAACTCAAACCTTCAAGAGAATAGGCCCGAAAGGTCACTTTTTTAGTCCAATATTTCGCTTTCAGGTGATCTACGACCACCCTTTCCTGTTCCACCTATCCTTTTACTCCCAGTATTCCGTACAGCTAGACAATCACGGTTCAAAGCTCGGAGGGAGAGAATAGAAGGAAGCATTTCCTGTTAAGTCGGTAATGAATCAATAGGCAAGCCAAACGAAAAAGAAAGACACCAAAAGTAACAACCACCAAGATAGGTATAGTGATTCAATCTTTTGATCATCCATTTTTAGAAAAGAATGTTTGGGGACTTCCACCTTACATACGGAAGATTTGATTGCTTGAATCACGAGTCTTATATACTGTGTTACAATCACATCATATTGAAAAAAAGTCCAGAGAACAATTTTGAATGGAAATCAAGATTCAATTTCTGGTCATAAAAACAAAAAGGCATGAATTGCGCAAGTAGTTCTTTTGGTGAAAACTCCGGCATATATTCGGAGCTCAATATAAAATCCTATTTTCTTGCAAGATCGGTTCGTATAAGGGAAAACTCCATAGATTGCTTTGAAGGTATATATATATATATATATATATATATATATATATATATATATATATATATATATATATATATATATATATATATATATATATATATATATATGTTAGGGAGGTATGAAAGATATTGGTAACAAAAGTATATTATATGAAATTTCTAAGTGTTCTTATAATCTCGTAAACGTGAAGACGCAACTTCATACTTTCAAATAATACAAAACTGACATTTATAAACCCGAACAATTTCACGACAATAGTTATAAGATCATCTCGAAGCACGGGTGTTTCGAAGATATATTTCTTAGCATTAAAGAATTAAGATTGTGCAACTTTTTCCGCCGTTTTGAGCCCTTGTATTACTTCGTAAAATTATTTCCTTCGTTATATTTGTCAAAATTCTTAACATTATCCCAAGAGGATTTGAAAAAGTCAAGAACCACATTCCTATGAGATAAGGGTACCGAGTGGAGGAGTGAGTCTTCCTGCGTGATTTTGGGAAAGAGGGACAGATGAGGAATCTCAGTGGGAGGGTTGGTAGAGAGGGCCTTTGAAAGTCCGAGAAGTAATTCACGAGGGAAGCAACGTCTTTATGCTTGAAAACAAGGTTGTTATTTTGGTCAAGAAGTGATGAAATTTTTGAGGCACCTTTCTAAACTTTAATGGAGTTGAAGAAATACGAGTTCCAGTGGTCGCCGAATTCGAGCCATTTGATCTTCGCAAGTTGAGAACTTATGGCATGAAGTTCGTTGGAGTGTTGGAGGAGGTCGGAAAGAGCTCTTTTTTCTTTGATCATAAGGTCATGATCTAGCGGGTTCCGTTGAAGGGCAGTCTAGATATCGTTGAGGATGAGATTGTTTTGCTCAATTTTCGAACATAAATCCTCAATCTTAGCACTGGGGACCTTTTCAAGATCGGTTTGAGGAGTTTGAGTTTTTTAACTAGGACGAACATAGGATTGCCGAGGTGAAGAACGGCCCACGGTTCTTCAACTATGCTCGAGAAGTTTTCGTGATGGGTCCAGGAGTTGTTGAACCGAAACGGGATGTTTAGTTTCGTGGAGTCTCTGTGAAGCTTAAAATTGTGATTCAACACTTCAGGTTTTATTTTAATTAAGTAATTTTCTTTAAATACTTGTATTTGCTGATCAAGAATACGAAGTGGAAAAGCACGAACAATGCAGTTGTTGTGCAAAATTTCTTTTCTCTTTCCACTTCTCTCGCTGAATTTCCAAATCAGAGTTAACAAATTGGTATCAGAGCATCCCAGGTTGTGGTTCTAGGGGAAACAAGGAGAGATGCAGAACTCCGGAGGAACCCAAAATGGAAACTCTCAGTTGCCCATCTTTAAAGGAGTTAAATATCAGTTCTGGAGTTTGAGAATGAAGACATTCTTCACGTCTCAAGAACTGTGGAAATTTGTTAATGAGGGGTTCGAGGATGATGACACAAAAGAACCAGATCAGACTTTAAGAGAGAAGAGGAAGAAGGATGCAACGGCCTTATTCACAATTCAACAAGCTCTGGACGATGATATATTTCCAAGGATTGCAGCAACCACAACTTCAAAGGAGGCTTGGGATACGTTGAAGCAAGAATACCTAGGAGATAAGAAAGTGATCATAGTGAGACTACAATCACTAAGGAGAGAGTTTGAGACATCTCTCATGAAAGACAAGGAGCCAGTGCAGGAGTACTTGTCAAGAATCTCAGGTATTGTGCAACAGATGAGATCTTATGGAGAGGAGGTGTCAAATGAGCATATTGTTGGTAAGGTCTTGAGAAGTCTTACAACGAAATATGATCATATCGTTGCTACTATTGAGGAATCAAAGGACATGGAAACTTACTCCTTTGATGAGTTGATGGGCTCACTCCAAGCTCATGAGGAAAGGCTAAATAGATCTGGTGATCAAAAAGAGAAGAAGGCTTTCATGGGAAAATATGAAAGCAATGACAGATCAGGGCAACAATCCAAAAGAGGAAGAGGAGGCTACAAAGGAAGAGGCAAAGGCAAAATTGGTCAAGGCAGTGAAGAAAGAGAACAAACTCAGAAAAGAAAACTCTTCAAGTGTTATAACTGCAAGAAACCAGGCCACAAGGAAGCTCAATGCTGGAAGAAGCAAAAGGAGCAGGGTCAAGGAGAGAAAAGAAATGATCAAAGATCAAACTTTGCAGAGCAAGAGGACAAGTTGTTTTTAGCACAACTTGTGGAGCAAGAAAAAAAGATGCTACTTACACATAATTCATCTATCAAGTGCACATGTAGTATGTGGTATGTTGATAGTGGTTGTTCAAACCATATGAATGGAGTAAGAGCATTGTTTAAGGATCTGGATGAGTCCCAGAAAAGCCAAGTAAGGCTTGGTGATGACAAGCAACTCGATGTTGAGGGAAGAGGCACTATGGCAATGACAACAGAGAAAGGTACCGCCAAACTTATTTATGATGTACAGTATGTACCAAAGTTGACTCATAATTTGCTTAGTGTTGGTCAGTTGCTATGCTCTGGATTTTGTGTTCTCTTTGATGATCAGTGTTGCCTCATAAAAGAAAAGAAGTCGGATGAAGTGATTGTCAGAGTTGCAATGGGAAAAAAAACAAAGTATTTCCTCTTGAATTGTCTTCAAGTGCAGGGAAGGCACTATCAGCAAGAGGAAATGATGACACAAGATTGTGGCATCTCAGATATGGGCACCTCAACATGCAAAGACTGAGGCCGCTACAGGCGAAGGAAATGGTGATTGGCTTGTCAAAGATTGGTGAGTTGGAATTGTGTGAAGGTTGTGTATATGGGAAGTAGTCAAAGGGATCATTTCCAAGTGGGAAGGCATGGAGAGCTAGTAGTGTGTTGGAGCTTCTTCATGTAGATTTGTGTGGCCCTATGCAAACAGATTCACTAGGAGGTAGCAAGTATTTTCTCCTTATCACAGATGACCACAACCAGATGAGTTGGGTGTTCTTCTTAAAGACTAAGTCAGAAGCCTTTGAGAATTTTAAGAAAATTAAAGCTTTGGTGGAAAATCAAAGTAGCATGAAGGTGAAGGCTTTAAGAACAGATCGAGGAGGCGAATTTTTGTCTGCACAGTTTACAGAATTTTGTGAGGAGCATGGAATAAGATGAGAGCTCACTGCACCTTATACGCCAGAGTAGAATGAGGTGGCAGAAAGAAAGAACAGAACTGTGGTGGAGATGGCAAGGAGTATGTTGAAGGCAAGAGAAGTGCCAAATGATTTCTGGTGTGAAGCAGTTGCAACAGCTGTGTACATACTCAACATATCTCCCACCTAGGCTGTCATGAATCAGACGCCATATGAAGTATGAACTGGCAAGAAGCCAAGTGTAAGTCATTTGAGAATATTTGGTTGCACTGCCTATGCTATAGTGAATTTAAGAGCAAAACTGGACGACAAAAGTGTAAAGGGCATCTTCATTGGCTACGCAACACAATCCAAGGCATACAGACTATATAATCCATTGTCAAAGAAAATAATTATAAGCAGAAATGTGGTGTTTGATGAAGGCTCAAAATGGGACTGGGAGGAGAAGCGAAATGAGGTAATTCAGAAGCAAACTGAGATCAACGTCGACAACTCTGTGGATGAGGAAACGGAAGAGTTCGAAGATCTTGGAAATGGAACTGCAAGCTCATCACCAAGAGCGGTAAGATCACCAAGCTCATCATCCACTTATCGATCCAACAGTTCAGGGTCATCAGATGATTCTTCACCAAGAAGGTTCAAATCAATGGCTGAATTGTATGAAACTTGTGATTTTGCCTTAAATGTTACTAAGCCAAGTAACTATGAGGAAGCTGCAAAAGTGCAAGAATGGGAGAAGGCAATGAAGGAGGAGATAGGTTCAATTCAAAAAAATAAAACATGATAGCTAGTTGATCTACCTGAAGGTAAGAATGTAATTGGTTTAAAATGAATCTTCAGGATTAAGTTCAACACCGTTGGAAGCATTCAAAAGCACAAAGCAAGGTTGGTGGCAAAGGGCTATGCACAAAAAGAAGGGATTGATTATGAAGAGACATTCTCACCAGTGGCAAGGTTTGAGACTGTGAGACTTGTGCTTGCGATAGCTGCTCAGAAACAACTTTCAGTATTTCAGTTTGATGTGAAATCAGCCTTTCTGAATGGAGAACTTCAATAAGAATTATTTGTTGATCAACCAGAAGGCTTCATCAAACAAGGAGAAGCAGGCAAGGTACTCAAGTTACACAAAGCTCTCTATGGACTAAAGCAAGCCCCAAGAGCATAGTATAGCAGAATTGATGATTTTTTCATCAACAATGGCTTTGACAGAAGTGAGAATGAGCCTACACTGTATGTGAGAAGGGAGGATGAAAAGAGGTTCATGGTAGTGTGCCTCTATGTCGATGACATTATCTATTTAAGCAATTCTGAGAAATTGTTGTCAAATTTCAAAATGTGATGAAAAAGGAATTTGAAATGACTGATCTGGGATTACTACAGTACTTTCTTGGTCTTGAAGTGAAGCAAAGGAAGCAAGGTATATTCGTGTGTCAAGAAAAGTATGCCAAAGATATGCTGAAGAAATTTCACATGCAGAATTGTGAAACTGCAGTAACTCCCATGAACACAAATGAGAAACTGCAGAGAGAAAATGGCACTGAAAGAAGTGATGAGAAGCTGTTTAGGAGTCTTGTTGGAGGCCTAAACTATCTCACACACACAAGGCCAAACATAGCTTACTGTGTGAGTGTTGTATCAAGATACATGCACTCACCATCAAGGCAACATTTGGGAGCTACAAAGAGGATTCTCAGATATGTGGCTGGTACTGTAGGATATGGAATCTGGTATGAGCGAAGAGAGAGTTTCAAACTCGTTGGGCATACAGATAGTGATTGGGCAGGCTGCTTAGATGATAGAAAGAGCACTTCAGGTTCAGTGTTTAGTTTGGGATCTGGAGCAATCACTTGGAGCTCAAAGAAGCAAGACACAGTGACTCTATCATCATCTGAAGCTGAGTATGTTGCAGCAGGATCAACTTCTAGGCAAGCTGTATGGTTGAGGAAGATGTTGTATGATTCGTGTTGTGCTCAAGTAGCTGCAACAGAGTTGTGGTCTGACAACCAATCAACAATTGCTATGAGAAAGAATCCCGCATTTCATGCAAGGACCAAGCATATTGAAGTTCAACATCACTACATAAGGAGGCTTGTTCTTGAAGAGAAAGTTGTGCTCAAATTCTGTGGCACAAATGAACAAGATACAGATGTGTTTACAAAAGCACTGAATTAGGTGAAGCACATGTTCTTCATGGAGAAGATCAGGATGTGCAAGTTTGAATCAAGGGAAGGTGTTAAAATGTGATTCAACACTTCAGGTTTTATTTTAATTAAGTAATTTTCTAATTGGTAGTTAATAAGCTAATTTTTAGGGAGTAGTTTCTGATCTAGTCTTTTATTTAGAAAGTTTGTTAGTGGCTAAAGTAGTGGTTTATTCCTTTAAATACTTGTATTTGCTGATCAAGAATACGAAGTGGAAAAACACGAACAGTGCAGTTGTTGTGCAAAATTTCTTCTCTTTCCACTTCTCTCGCTGAATTTCCAAATCAGAGTTAACATCTGTGAAGGTAAAGGAAGGCAGGAGAATGGTCAGAAACATAAGTGTCAAACACACCTAAGCCCTCCATTCTGTTCATCGCTATGATCTATCTTGGTATTCCAGTCGGTTCTAAACGACTCAAGATGCCAAGTTTTTCCCTCGTGATTGACAAACTTACCTCAACGATTAACTCTTGGTCGAACACAAAAACCTATCCTACGTGGGCCGAGTTGAACATATCTGTTCCATCTGGAGCAACATTGTTTTCATCCCAACTGAATCCATTAACCGTATTAATGCCATTATTTGATCTTTCCTCTGGACAGGTGAAGCTTCTTCTATTTGTTGTCTCCTGGGCTGATGTTTGCATGCCCCACAATGAAGGAGGCCTCAACTTCAAACAACTTCTCTCTTGGAATCAAGCAAGCATGACCAAACACATCTTTGTCATTCCTAACCTCATCTGGACACTACTAGGGGCTTCATGACAACCCCTTGTGTGTTCTATGTCAGCACAGTAGGCCTGAGACCAATGCCCACCTTTAATTGGGATGGGTGTTTGTTTAGTAAAGAAGTGTTCTCCAACATATTCTGCTGGATCAACTCTCCCACGGGAGCCTCGTTCATCCAAGACGCCATTTTCCGATCGACTCCATGTCTCTCCATCTCTTCTACCAACTCGCGTTACGCTATCAAGCTCACCTCAACCATCTATCATATCTGGACTCTTCCTAATGAGGCTATTTTTAAGAACATCTATCCCTCTTCTCATTGATGTACTAATATGATCCTCTCCCACATTTGCTAGGTTAATTGCATAATCCCGCAATACTAGTCCTTAATTAGTGTTGTTGTTGGATTGTTCCTATTTGGTTGCCTTATGTTTACCCCTGTACATTCTCTCTTTTAATTTCTTTTCAATATATTTATTATACCCATTCAAAAAAAAAAAGTGATGCGGATTAATGTTCATATTACGAGTAGATGATTTAACATAGCATTTGCAAGAGTAAAGTTTAGTCTGTAGTTTTATTCAGGTAAGTAAAAAAAGGTCCATTTATATTCAAGATGTATGTAACACATTTATGTAGGCTTTTTAGCAAGAATTCTATGGTTACTACAACCTTGGTGTAGAAACAACTTTAACCAGTTTCCCACTTAAATTTTGGTATAAAAATCACCATTTGAATGGATGGATGCATATACATACGAGACTGTTACGAACTCTGGCTAGAATCTTCAGGAGATTCATGGAGAAATATCCCAAGTCGCTTTTTCGTCTTCTTTACCTGCAAATTAGATGTTTAGGTTACTCGTCAACACCGAAAACATGTCAATATACTCGTAAATACATAACAATATACGTTTTACGTTTGCTCGAGATTTTACCTCTTCCATCCAATCCATTCTTGATGTTAATATGACGAGTGCGAGTGCTTGGACTATGTTACCGATCAACATTCCAATCCATATCCCCTATTCGATGTTGATGATATTATTATCGTAAGCGAAATGTTACACAAAGGAATTTTTATATAACGTGTTAATTAACTTACTTACCGTTATACCAATTTTAGCTACAAACGCAAGCAAACATCCAACGGGAATGCCGATGACATAATAGGACACGATGTTAATTATAGCAACCTTGGCTTGTGACCCGCACCCTATTGCAACACCTGCTTGCATAGCGAAATCGTCGAGTGTTACAATAGTTGTCGGGATGAAAGAATTAAACGTTGGAAATAAACAATATTGCATTCACAGTAAACTTACCTGAAAAAACGGATTGCCAGCCACCTACGAGCATTGTGAAGGCAAGGAGCGTAGATAACTTAGCTGCTGCCTTCACAACCTCATCATCGCTTGTGAACAAGTACGGGTACGAGTCACCGAAAATGAGACATAGAACACAAAAGAATATTCCAACGACCGCTGATAAACACACCAAAACCTTAACCGAAAACTTAGCCGCCTCGACATTTCCACGCCCCAGCTCGTTAGAAACTCGTACACTAACATGAAGATCAACGCAAGGGATCAGTTGGTTGGGTGCAATGCATGTAAGGTTTAAGCTGAAATATATAGTTGGATAGTTAGCTTTATCATACGTACGTACCTTGATGCACCCAAAAAGCCAAGGAATAACATGCTCACACATGCATTAACGTTCAAGCTGAAATATATATATGGCAACATGATATGAATTTTTAGATGAAAACTTTGGTAATAATATTGGAAAAACAGTGAAATACATACAAGAAGGTAGAATGATAGAGATGATACCAAATAGAGAATGCATCAACCTCGACTACGGCGTCTTCTGAGTATCCAGCTATCAACACAAGAACTGAATTGTACCATAGCTGAAGGCTAACGTTAGAAAACAAAGAAATAGACTTAGTCAAAAGTTGAAGGTATCCAGAGTTGTTCGTGTTAAAAATATATCAATCCCATACGCGTACGAGTACACATGCACACTCAAGTTTAATTTAATAAATTTCATCCAAAAACTAATAGACGATAAAAATAGTAGTTCCCGTAGAACTTATATATTAGACTGTTAAACTCCTAAATTTAGACGTGAGAAGTTTATTTAAGTTCAATAAATCATCGATGATTAAAGAAACATACCAAAGCATGACACCCGACGAAAGAGAAAGCTTAATCAGAGGTACAAGATCAGCAAGGGCAATGATTGAGAAGCCCGTCCATGTACTCTTACACCAACCTCCAAATATGTAAACCCAATCACAAATAACAAATCCCGTTTGTGATATGATCATAGCACCCATTGCACCCGGGATCCCGAGATCCAGTTTATCCACAAAGAGCCACGAAATGAGCACGTGAACTATGAAAACCCCAAAGGAAAACAATCCATTGATCATGTTCTTCATTTGTGATTGCAGGTACATATTGATTGTCAAAGTAAATGCAAGGGTATAAGAATATGGTATGAACCATAGCGAAATCGCCCCGGTTGCTTCAGATATATCGTCATCTTCTCCTAACAATTTGTAAATAGGACTTGAGAAGATCAATACAGGAAGTAAGACGGTCACGGTGACTAAGTTGATAATCCATGAGCGCTGCAAGTAGATGCCTAACATATGGTATTGTTTAGCTCCAAATGCTTGCCCACATAGTGTTTCGGTAGTGGTAGACATTCCTAACTGCAAAAGTGTGCATATATACGATTTCAGTTGTCATGTGATAGAACTACTTAGTTTTGGCTTGAAAAAAGTTCGATCGGAGCTCATTCACTTTGTAAATACGTCGGATATTAGCGCAGTTAAAAGCTCGGTCAAAATATAGGTTTAGGTCGAACTCATTCACTCTTTAAACGAATCGAATATGATCACATTTAAATATCGAATAAAACTTAGGCTCGGTTCGAACTCGGTTTGTATATAACTAGCACTTGTTAGACTCATACGTATAACATCTTTAGCCGAGATCTGCTCAAGTATGTATCAACTGAAGAGTTGATGATCGAGTTGCCGATACCTTCTTAAGTAGGTATTCTTTTTTCTGTATTTGGTATTGAAAAGTAGGTATTCTTTGAAGAGTGGGCCGGTGAGTTGATAAAGCATGGATACCATATTATAAATAATATATAAAAATAGTTGTGACCCTTTGCTATATATATATAAAATGTTCACACCAAAAAAAAATAAATAAATTGGCGGAAGTTATATTGGTGGTAGATAGCAATAAATGTTTAGTATTAACATCTTTTTTACCTCATGGTATATAATTTAACTCTTTCGTTTTATTTATTTTTAACTCCTATGAATTGTTAACATGACTAATCAATTATTTCTCTCAATTTACAAACTAAAATTAACTAGCAATGAAGTTTTGTATCTCATAACAATAATTACCCAATCAAATCTCTAACATATTGATTGTCTTTTTCATCCTCGATCTAATCTGTACATGACAAGTTGGTTCATTAAAATTTTGACCAAATATGTAGAGTATGTTAAGAACAATTTCGATGTTAACATGTGGTTTAGAATGAGGTTTGTGGGAGAGGATATGCTAATAAGGAAGTGAGTATAAAAATCGGATGATAATTTGGTTATTTCACTCATCTACTATATTACATGATATTTGAAGTTATTTTAACACCTTCTGCGTTGAAAAGGTTCATTGGTATAATTATCGGGCTAAATGAGCTTTCACCTCGGTGGAAACATTCCAAGTCTAGATTATTGAAGGTTTGAATTTCTCTATTTTAAATGCATGATTTGATGCATATATTATCACCTCATAAATGTTAAAACTTTGTTGTTTGTTTTCTTTTACAGATGCTCTAGAGGAACACGATCGAAGATAGTAAAAAACCAATTTGTTTGGTTTGTTATTTCGAGATATCAAGTAATCTTCTTTCCCGTTAAGTCATTTGTTGAAGTTTTCAAAAGTATAAAGACATACAAAACACTTTCAAGTTGTCGTTTGTTTGGTATTGACCTAGTGAATGTCGAGATAAAAGGATATATGAAATCCAGTGAGAAATGAGGTTATGTTTACATTATACATATATAGATAAAGCACAAACCCAACAACATTGACAAAACTAATTAGGGTGTTATGAGTTAACGTTTCACTTCTCTATTATAATCCATCAACAACCTCATTTATTCAAGCACCTTAAAATAATGTCAATAGAAAAAAGGGTATCATTGTTTCTTCGTATAATTATTCGTAAATTTAGTAGTTTTATATTTTTTATAATAGGAATAATAAGTATTTTTAATAATAAAAAGTAAACAAAATATAACAGTATTAAACCAAACCTAACAAGATTTAATCTTAAATTACATAATTGTAATTATACTTCCAAAGTTTCTAGCTAAAGCCCGTGAGTGATTTTATAGCTATGTATTTTGGATAGTAAAATATGGGTATTACATTCTAGATATTAAGTTTTGGGTGTTCGATTTTGGGTAGTAGGTTTGAGTATTGAATTAAAGTTATAATAATCTTATAATTGATAAAATTTATAAAAATTATTAGATCCAATTGTCCGATTGTAAATAGGAGTGTTGAAAAAAACCCTTTTTTCACCTAGAATTAGAAACTATTTATGTACTTTTTTTTTTTTTTTTTTTTCCGATCCTTGAAAAAATGATGAACCCAACGAACTAATATACCTAGAATAGATCAAACACAAACAAACAAAAGTTTATATTTGGTGCCTCTTCAATTAGGGAAATGGCGATTACAAAATATTAGGTGACATTTTAACTACAAAATGAACCTAAAAAGAGGAGGAGAAAATAAAGAAGCAAAGTTAAGATAAGCTTACAATAATGCCCATGATGAAACGAATGGTGATGGACTGAACAAGGGCGTAGGCAGCAAGATCAACGGAGCTAACATGTCCGACGAAGCATTGCGTCACTACCAAAATCCCGAATGCCGTCACTCGAAACACCATTGCAGGCAAGCAAACTCGCGATATCTTCTTGGTCTCTTGCCATAGCTTGATTGATAGCGTGTTCTCCTCATTACTAGGAACCCTTAGGTTTTCTTCCAAAAGTGGCAAAGAGTCTGCCTCGTTACCCATCAATGGTTCACTAAGTGAGACTCCTTGGGCAAAAGAGGAATTGATTGAGGAAATAAATGATAAGCAAAGAGGAAATGAGAGAAACAAGGGGCTTGACGGATTGTGAGGGTATATATGCGCAGTATGTCCACTGATGGACAAATAACTATAGCTACTCAAATATCATTTTAAAATCAATTTGAGGAGTCAAGTTCTACTAGTCCAATAAGACTCAATCCAGATCCTCTGCTACCTTTCTTCTTACCTTCTCAATTTGTTTTTATATACAATAAGAAAAGGAAAGTAGTCAACGTAAATTATCTATACTGATGAATGATGATGTCTTGAATTACATGCAGAATGGCTGTCAAAGTCCGATATAGACGGATCGGGTAGAGCGTACCCGCGCATTAGGTCCAAGTCCAGCACATAAATTCGATGAGGTTTCATCTTAAAATCAATTGACAATAAGAGCGAGAGTAGTCCACCGACCTTAATACTAAACTGAGAAGTCTCAATCTTTCGATGTGTGAACTGATTATCTTCAACACATTCACGTCCGAGTAAAGACTAAAAATGTGTTCGAAACTTCTTTTTTTATCAAGTTTAGCGACCAGTCTCTTAAGAAATGACAACCTGATAAGCCTAGACATAGCACATGCAAATTTTATTTGCTTCTAGTTGCACGACTGCCACTGCCAGACTCTAACTGTCGGTAGTGGCATGTGCAGAATATAATATAGAGAAAATTAAAAGTAACGTATACTTCAGTAATTACAATAATTAACGTCTGTAGTTGGGTTACCTAACTCCTTTTTTTTTTTTTTTTTAATCTCGAACTCGCGTTTTCTCAATGATTTGTGGAAACTTGTTCCGTTGAAATTGGTTGGTTTGATTAGTATTTAATAGGATAAAAAATTTGTGTAAAATTATCGATTAATTTAAACCGTTAATTGATTTGATCTAACTATTTAAATATTTTTACAAATTATTAAAGGTACTGTGCCTATTTTGTAAATTTTTCAGATGCGGTGACAATTTTAAATTTTGAGAATGCCGGTGACTTTTTTTTAGTCATTTTCTACGAACATTTATTTTTATCAAAATTTTCATACAATTCGTTCAAACTTGTTGTTCTATTATTTCGAACGGTTTTACTAATGGTCATATAGTTTTATAAGAAACGATTCTAACAATAATTACTTTTTTGGATCAAAATTTTTGTTTAAATTGTTTAAAATTTATATACTATAAATTCAAATATTTTCTATCTTTAATTTGTGTTTTTTTTACTTATGTTTTTTTTATGTACTTGTGTATGTTTGAACTAATAAAAGACAATGTTTGAACTAACGGAAAACAATGTGTGAACTAATGATACCTAAATTTTAAACTAATATTATAATACTTTAAATTTAAAGTTACTGTTCTAGTTAAATCTTGAGTTTTTTTTGCTCGCCCTCAAGGTTTGGACTTTTCCTTTTGATCAAAACAAAACTGTATGTTGAAAAGTCAAAGGCATGACATCATATCACATACATATACACGTAGATCTAAGGGGAAAGTTACAATTCACTTCGATCAAACAAACGAAAAAACAATTAAACATAAGATGATAATCTTGATAACCAAACACGATTATGGCTCTAATACCACTTGTTAAAATTATTAAATTCCCTAAACCGTAAAATCAAGGATCGAAATCATGCTAGAGTTATCAAGAAATCTATAATTACATACCTGGTTCCATGGTAGCAATCGAATCAAACCTTAGTGCGGAATCTACGATCCGAATGAGCGTTGCAGGTATACAGTCTTCCTCAGTCAAACCTCCTAAGGGTTTCTTTAGGTTTTCTCTCTAATGGGTAGAGAATAGAAAACGGCTGATCGATTTAACGTATTGGGGACCATAACCTAATATCCTATATATATTGACCTAATAGAATCACATTAAGCCTATTGAGCTAAAGTCCGGTATCCACTCATTAAGCCCACACCGCTTAATAAAAGTCTACGGACTTTACTTTAATTGAATCACTTTTGTTAGCCCGCTAGTACTTAGTCGTATAATATAACTTGTTTATTGTAATATGTAAGCCCACTAATAATTATAAGATTAATAAATCTTACATGTGAAACATCACAACCGTAACACCCTCAAGAACCCAACATCACAACCTTGACAATCTTTGGTTGCAGCTTGTCCACTCTCACATTAGTGTAGGTATGGTCATGCATCCAAAGACAAGAGCTTTAGGTATAAAAGTTTTGGTTTCCTATTAGTCCATATTTCGTGTGAAGTTTTGGTAAAGGCCTTAAATGGCGTGTGGGAGACGGAAAAACAATAAAGCTTTGAAAAGACAATTGACTATTGGAGAAACCGCTAATAGAATTAGTTTCTGATAAAACATTAATAAACTCTTTAGAAATAACCGCCTACTTCATCTAAGATGGAAAACGGAACCAACAACGTGTGAACCAATTAAAGGGAGTTCTCCCAAGTAATATTATTAATAAAATTAAGAATTATAATCTACCAAAGAGTTACATCAGAGATAAAATTTACTAGTTTGTAAACGAATATGGTTGGTACTCGATCAGCGATGAAAAATGATTCAACAACGAAAAGTTGGAGATCTGATAATAAATATTGGATTTCAGATATGAGCATCATGCCTAAAGTCAACAACTTTTTGTGGAAGTTGGCTCTAAACGGAATTCCTACAAAAGAAAACCTTAACAAATAGGAAATTCCGGTGGTAATGCATGCAGTGGAATTTTGTAATTATCATACTGAAAGTGCTAAGCATATTTTCTTCGTATGCCCGTGTACCCACTGAGTTTTAGACAATGCAAAAATCTCATCAATAATGAACAACTTCGATACTCATGAGCACATTATTTGTAACACCCCGAATCCGTAGGACTCGAGATGCTACTGGGCTAGGATCTCACAATGGATCTTGACCCTAGCCTGACAACAAGTTCACTGAATCTTACAACAAGGCACCAATAAACTAAATATAAAACATCAAACTGATATAAAAGTATCAAAAGATTTATACAACGCTGCTGAGTACAAACAAAACATAACTATATACATAGTCTCAAGATCCCATATCCCACGAGGACAACCCAGTGTACGGAGCCCTCAACAGATCGCCCCTTTGGATCACTCTGCAGCTCTCCTAACCTGCAAAGGATCTACAACACGGTATAAAACCGTTAGCTAACCATACGCATATATAAGAAGATGCATTAGCACAATCACACACCAATGAATAGTAAACACATCATCATGCTATCACACATTTACCCAGTTTATTATCTTTATAACGTCCAGTCACTCAAGCGTATGTATATATATATATATATATCAATATGAACGTATGTGACACGAGGAATATAACCCTCGCCTCTCGGGAATGGTGCCAACTAGAGTGGAGATCCGGTCCCACCTCCCGTACCCTATGGGAGTGGTGCAGGTGGCCGGCCCACTGAGCTAGACTGGCCTGCCCGAAGAGAACCTCCAGACTCCCAGCGGGATGAAAGGACAAGTTGTCACGGCCCTACAATGGGCAGTCACTAAACCATAGGTAGGTAATCAACATAACTCGGGCTATCAATCATATAGCACACACACCACTCATGCACACATCCAATATATGGATAGCAGCTAAGTAAGTCCTATGGACTTACCTCAACCTCTGAAGTCTCAACTCAACTCAACTCAAACGGCTCCAACTCTGTAGATCCACACTGCCTAACCAAGGCATAACAACATACATCAACTCATATCCATCACAGGAGTCACACCTTGACACAAGGGATCCATAAGGATCGAATTCTAACTTATAAACCTCAAAGCCATAACCGGCATAATCGAAACGTACTCAACATCATTCTATCCTCAAACACATACCTAGCATGCCACTAAACCGCTCATACTAAGAAAGGAAAGGATCTACCTAACTCTAAGTAGATCCGGGACAAGACGCACCTGCGTGACGGAAGGACGCAGGGGCGGAACAGGCAATCCCGCAGGGGCGGAAAGGCTCAGCCGCAGGTGCGGTGACAAAGGCCGCTGGCAACGCAGGCACGGCGCAGGCACTACGCGGGCGCTGCGGCACAGATTCCGCAAGGGCGGCGGCTTCCAGGCGCGGAGGCGGCAACGATGCAGAACGAAACCCCGCGATTCCTCTTCGGCTCTTCACGTGATCAAACCACGTCTTCTCTCATCCAAAGTCACATACAAGCATACACATACACAAACCAACATCAAACTACACTCAATCATCTAATCCTAAGCTAAGGAAGATGGAAACAAAGAAAGGAAGAAGAGAAAGAGAAGATCACTCCCCACACCTGTGGTCCTAGGCTGCAGGGAAGATCAACACTCACAACATCTGGCTTCCAAGATCAGCATACCAACCACTAGCATCAACTTCAACATCCACCACAACAACTCTCTTTCAAACTCATGGAAAAACCAAGCACAAGATCAAGAAGGAGAAGGAGAAGCAAGAAGGACGTGAGCAACTGAGGAAGAGAAGTGAAGAAAGCCCTTGATCAGCCAAGGGAAAGAATAAGAAGAAGAAAGGGTAAAGTACGGGTCAAGGAGTCAACAAAAACGGCTGCAGCCGCAGGAAACCGCAGGAGCGGTTCCCTGAGCCGCGAGGGCGGGAAGCCGCAAGGGCGGCACGAAAGCCCGCGGGTGCGGCTAGGCTAAAGCTCGGCCAAAGCCAATCTTGGCTAAAACCAAATCTCGGTCCGAAAGACTAAGACTCTTACATTATTAACGATACCCTGTTACAAATAAAAGAAAACACATCCCCAATAGAGTTGAAACAACTCGTTATGATTTCGTGGAACATCTATTAATAGGA
This sequence comes from Fagopyrum tataricum, assembly GCA_002319775.1. Lineage (NCBI taxonomy): Eukaryota > Viridiplantae > Streptophyta > Magnoliopsida > Caryophyllales > Polygonaceae > Fagopyrum > Fagopyrum tataricum. Next base: position 42,094,073 of record CM008282.1, on the reverse strand, counting down.
ACCAAATAATATTCAATAATAAAAGGTTGGTCACGAACCTGAAACAAATTGCCTTCAAACATCTAGAAGAATATGATAAAACAAATAACAAACCAAATATTATGAACACCCCCGAACAAAAAACAAGAAGGAAAAAGAAGAATATGAAATGACAAAAATCAAAGAACAAATTTGTCAAACTCAACTTTGATACTATAAAAAACAACAACCAATATGCGTTCGGATTCATAATTCGTAACAACTTTTGTTGTCCATTAACTTCATGGAAAGAAGATGTAATACCGAATCGGTGTTAGAGGCGGAAGTTTTTGCTCTGCGGGAGGGTCTACAAAAGGTCAAACTTATAGGTGTGACATCGATCGAGATTGAAGGAGATAATTTGACGCTGATAAATTCGATCAACAAGACTTGAAAACCACCTTGGGAGACGGATATGATTATCTCAGACATCTCTGTCTTGATTTCAAGCTCCACGGATTCAAGTGTCATCCACATTTTTAGGGAAATCAACACCGTCGTCAACAAGCACGCATTGCATGACCACACTACATCAGTAGAAGATGATGCTTTACGAGATGATGTTGTCGACCTCATCCATAAGGATGTTGTAGGTTGATCGATTTCTAAAAATTAATCTAGTTTTCGTTTTCTTGGAATTGAAGTTTGAAGGATAGATATGGTTAAAAAGATAAATTTACCTTTCTTACTTTGTATAAAAAAAAATGATAAAAGTATACAAAATACTTTTTAGAATAGCTTTTATACATTTTTTTAAGAACCCGGGGTTACATATTTGTTAACCCAAATTAATATGGGAAGGAAACAAAGTCGGTGTAGGAATAACATCACGTTGAACAAAATATCCAAACAAACAAAAGCTAACAGTCAAGAAAATCTAGAAACATGGTCAAGATGAGAGATTATGAGCAGTGGTATGAGCAAAAATGCAAGGACATATATAGTACATGTGTTTGTTAAGGATATTGTCACCTCAACAACCAAGCATCATGACAACTCAATAATCCATCTGATGATTCTATTATCTATTATATATAATTAAAATAGTATGGGGAATCTATTATTTATTATATATAATTAAAGTAGCTTATGAATGGTTGACGTGACGTTTTAAGGTTTTAGGATTTCAAGCCAAATCACCATTTAATATATATAATTAAAGTAGTCTACGGATTGCTGACGTGATACCTAAGATTTCAGTATATCGGCCAAATAATAATATATTACTAAATTTCGCCGCTACGTGGTCATCAGTGTCTGTTGTACCGTCAAACTTGCAAGCCGGCTCACTCCTTTTAAAATTATAAGTAAATCTTAATTTGTTAAAAACGTATTTATTTTAAAACCTATTACTATCAATTTCGATGTTATTTGTTTTTAAGTTTTTAAGTTTTTTAGTTTAAAACCAAATTAATATTATCTATTTTTGAAGCCAAATTCCAATATATTAATAAATTGTCATTATTTATCTTAGAAAATTTTAAAATAAGTAAATATTTGTTTATTTTAAAATCTATTACCATCAATTTAGATCTTCATTATATTGTATCTTTTTTTTTTAGAATTTCTGTCTCTTTACGGTTAAACTATATTCTTAATTACATGATTTAAATCAGATTATATATCAGTCACTTTTATCAACGAATAATTTTTTTTAAAATGCATTCTTTTTAACAAAACGCCTATCCACCCGAATCAACCTTATATATAGTATAAATACCCGTGCAGGGCACGGGATCTAAACTAGTTATAACAAAGAGTTACAGCCTCACGATTGTAACTAACACGTTATGTTATAAATCATGTGATGTTTAACAATGCATTGTTGGAATAATTAAATTCCATGAACAATAAATATCGAGGATCATAATCATGGTAGAGTAATTAAGGAATCGAATTTTACATACCTGTTTCCATAGCGCAACAATCCGATAAATCTTAAGTGCGGAATCTACATACCGAATGAGCGCCGCAGGTGTATCGTCTTCCTCAGTTCAAATCTCCTTAGCATTTCTTTAGGCTTTCTCTCTGATGGGTAGAGATATGAAAACGGCTGATCGATTTGAAGTATTGGGGACCATAACCTAATATACTTTATATATTGACCTAATAGAATCCCATTAAGTCTATTGGGCCAAAATCTGGTATCCACTCATTAAGCTCATACCGCTTAATTAAAGTCTACGGGCTTTACTTAATCGAATCACTTTAGATAGCCCACTAACAATTAGCCGTATAATATAATTGTGTACCATAATATGTAAGCCCATATCATAAGAAATAAATCGTACATGCATATCTATAACCTTTTTCTATGGCTAACATAATTAAATAACAAATGCAACATTTCATTACTTTATTCTCTCGTAATTGATATTTCCTTTCTTCATTATTTATCATGTATTATGGTTGATCCAAGTTACTCTTTATAACATGATATCATAGTTCAATGGATCAACAAAACGATAATTCTAATTCTTTATTTTCTAGTTCGTCTCACAGTTCAACATATCGAAATTTGGATGATAAAGGTCCAATTCTTGTCAAAAGGAACTCAAAATCATCAAAGGAGAATCAACTAGATACATCAACAAACGATCCGTTCAGCTAAATGTTCCTGCACCACTCAGATCCACCTTCTCTACAGCTAGACACAACACAACACTTCTCAATGAGAAGATTTATAATCGATGGAAAGGGTTTGTTGATGTATCTCTTTTAACCCAAACAAATTAGGATTTGTGACCGGTGAATGTAGAAAGTCGCTTACTCGTCTCCGGGAGATTCATGGAATAAAATTCCAAGTCACTTAGTCGTCTTCTTTACCTGCAAATTAGGTATTTATGTTTCAAGTCGACTAAGAAAACACGTAAAATATACTCGTTGATGCAAAAATGTACGTATTTTTTCGTTTGGTCGTCGAGATCTTACCTCTTACTTCCAATCCATTCTCGATGTGAATATGACGAGTATAAGTGCTTGGACTACGTTACTGGTCAACATTCCAATCCATATCCCCTATTCGACATTGATAATAGTATTAGAATAAGGAAAAATATTACACAAAGGAATTTTTATGTAGCACGTTAGCTCACATACCGTTATACCAATTTTAGCTATAAATGCAAGCAGACATCCGACGGGAACACCAACGACATAATATGATACGATGTTAACTATAGCAACCTTAGCTTGTGACCCACACCCTATTGCAACACCTTCTTGCATGAAAAAAAATCTTCGAGTGTTACAATAGTTGCCGGAAGAAAAGAAAAAAATTGCATGCATGCATGGTAAACTTGCCTGAAAAAACGTATTGGAAACCGCTTACGAGCATTGTGAAGGCAAGGAGAGTAGATAACTTAGCCGTTGCCTTCACGACCTCATCATCACTTGTGAACAAGTATGGGTACGAGTCACTGAAAACGAGACAAAGAACGCAAAAGAATAGCCCAACGGCAGTTGACGTACAAACTATAACCTTAACCGAAAACTTAGCAGCCTCGGCATTTCCACGCCCTAGTTCGTTAGAAACTCGTACGCTAACACGAACGTGCATGCACAAGAACATTAGGTATCAGTTTGTTGAGTACAATGCAAGTAATGTTTAAGCTGAAATATATAGTTGGATAGTTAGCTTTATCATACGTACGTACCTTGCAGCACCCAAAAAGCCAAGGAGTAACATGCTCACACATGCATTAACGTTCAAACTGAAATATATTTTAATATGATATTTTGAGATAAAAATTAATAATTAATACATAGAACAAGGTAGGATGATAGAGATGATACCAAATAGAGAATGCATCAACTTCGATTACGGCATTTTCCGAGTATCCAGCTATCAATACAAGAACTGAAGTGTACCATAGCTGAAGGCTAACGTTAGGAAACAAAGAAATAGAGTTAGACGTACACATGCACATTGTAAGTATCAAAAGTTGTTCATTGATGATTAGTGAAACATACCAAAGCATAACACCCGACGAAAGTGAAAGCTTAATAATTGATATAAGATCAGCAAATGCAAGTATGGAGAAGCCCGTCCATGTATTCTCCCACCAACCTCCAAAAATGTAAACCCAATCACAAATAACAAATCCAGTTTGTGATATGATCATAGCACCCATTGCACCCGGGATCCCGAGATCGAGTTTATCCACGAATAACCACGAAATGAGCACGTGAACAATGAAAACAGCAAAGGAAAACCATCCATTGATCATGTTCTTCATTTGTGCTTGCAGGTACATATTGATTGTCAAAGTAAATGCAACGGTATAAGAATATGGTATAAACCATAACGAAATCGTCTCGGTTGCTTCGGATATATCGTCTTCTTCTCCTAACAATTTGTATATAGGACTTGAGAAGATCAATACAGGCAGCAAGATGGTTGCGGTAACTAAGTTGATAATCCATGAGCGTTGCAAGTAGATGCCTAACATATGATATTGTTTAGCTCCGAATGCTTGCCCACAAAGTGTTTCATAGTGGTAGACATTCCTAACTGCAGAAGCGTCTATATATTAGCGGGATAAGAGCTATTTGGTTTCGGCTTGAAAAAAAAAAGCTTTGGTTCAACCGCACTCACTTTTCAAAGCATACCCGAAAGCTCGGTTAAATTTTAGGTTTGATTTTGTTTATAAATGAGCGGAGTTTGAATATGTCAATCTTCGACAAAAGTGAAGGATATAAGCATATTTGAAAGCTCGGTAAAATTTTAGGTTCGGTTTAAAATCAAATCGTCTATATACGAGCGTAGTTTAAACGGGTAAATCTCAACTCGTGGAACTCATACGCATGTATAACAGGCCTAGCGTGTTAACTCCACCTTGATGATAAGACCTTATTAATGGTCAATAAGGCCTTACCGGTTGATGAAAGCCAAAACCTTGTTTCCAGGTTTTGGTAAGACCTTACGGGTTTTGGTAAGACCTTACCGAAACTGGCTCAAGTAGCTTAGTTCGAATGAACTTATTTAGTTTAGTCCGATATTTTATTGGGCTAACAATATTCTTATAGGCTGGATTTTATATTTGGTTTGATTTTCTAACCAAATATATTAAGTCAAATTTTGTTAAGGTTGTTGAGATATATTAGAATAAGGAAAATCTTCAGCCAATATAATCTTAAAAAATCCAGATTTACTGCAACTGTATTGAACGGATTTTCAGCCATTGGAAAATCAATTCTCAACGTCCAGATTGCAACAAAGCAAGATATCAAGATTCAATCAAACGATCGGATTTTTTGTAACAAATCTCAAGCTGCCCAATATCTTTCTCAACGTTCGTTTTGTTTGAAGATGATGGGCGTATCTATATAAGGAGACAAGAAAGATGACAGGATACACAACTTGATCCCAAGCGTACACAAGAACCATCTGCTTTCTTATCTTCCAAAGCATCGATCTCACCTTTCAAGCTTGAGCGTTTTATCTCTTTGAGTGTGTGAGATCTTCTTTGAGCGTCATAGTACAATTCATCTAGAATCATACAAAGGGTTACTCTCTACCCAAACGTGTAAGATACTTCGGTATCGGTAGGACTTTGTTTTCTCTTGAGTGTTTGAGTTGTTAGATAGGAAGTGTAAGGCTTCTGAGTTTAGAAGAGGGAAGTTCTTCTGAAGGTTGTATCTGGAGCTCATTGGAAGAAGAAGAGAAATAAAGCTACTTACAATCCTAGGGTTGGATAACCCTAGGCGGGGACTAGGTCAATTTGAGACCGAACCTCGTCAACATATCGCGTGTCTCTTTTACTTCTGCTCTTTACTCTTATCTATCTTCTATTGCTTGTCTTTATTTACTGTTTTATTCGTTTCCAATCTCTGAGCATCTGATAAGATCTTATCTCTGGTTGATAAGGTCTTACCTCAGCTTGATAAGGTCTTACCTTTTCTGAGATTGCGAAAAGATTCCATACTCTATTCATCCCCCCCCTTCTAGAGTATTTGTTAACTGTTTATCTGCCTATTCCGCACTTCAATTGGTATCAGAGCCTAACTCACTTTTCTTAGATATTATTATCTGTGAGGCTTATCATGGCAGGTGAAGGTCAAGGAGGCTTCGGTCAAGGAAGATCCATTACACGACCACCTCTTTTTGTTGGGAACAACTTCATGCACTGGAAATCTTTGATGCAAATGTTTATCATTGATCAAGATTTGGAGCTGTGGCATATTATTACGCGTGGACCTAATACACCCACGAGGGATGGTCCCAATAATACAAGAGTGAACAAGACAGAAGCAGAATTCACTAAGACCGATCTAGAAAGCGTGGCTAAAAATTACAAAGCCATTAACTTATTGTATTGTGGATTAAGTACTGACGAGTTTAATCGTATATCATCGTGCACATCCGCCAAGGAAATCTGGGATAAACTAGTAGTTACCTATGAAGGAACCAACCAGGTCAAAGAGACCAAAATCAGTATCTTTCTTAGACAATACGAATTGTTTAAAATGAACCCAGATGAATCAGTCAAAATAATGTTCACCCGTTTTACGGAGATCGTTAATAACCTTGATTCATTGGGAAAGACTTTCGAAAATGAAGAAAAAGTTAGAAAGATACTTAGATGCTTGCCCAAAGTAAAGTGGGGTCCCAAGGTAACTGCTATAGAAGAAGCACAGACCTAAGCACACTAGCTCTTGATGATTTGCTGGGCAAATTAATTACCCATGAAATGATCCTCAATGAGGACGATGGGGAATTGCCCACAAACATAAAGAATCTGGCACTCAAGGCTAAGAAAGAGGAACCAATGGAAGATTCTGACAGTAATGATGATGAAGATCCTTTTGCTCTTATTACACGAGGGCTGGCTCGCATATTGAAGATGAAAAAGCAATTCTCGAACAAAGAATATGCTGAATCATCTAAATATAAAGGTAAGTCTTCAAACCCTTTAAAAAAGAATCGAGTTCTAAATTGTTATGAATGTGGTGAAACAGATCATCTTGTTAAAGAATGTCCTCAAAAGAAGAGAAACAAATTCAAGAAAAAGGAATACAACAAGAAAGCCATGATAGAAGCATGGAGCTATTCAGACTCATCAAGTGATTCAGATTCTGAAGATGATCATGCAAACTTGTGTCTTATGGCAAAAACCGATAAGAACCAAGATCAACATCTGGATGGAATGGTAAGAGGTCTTATATCTAGTCCTACTGCTGTTTTATCAGAAGTGCTGAAAAACATGATTTCTAATGAAGAAATTTACAGCAAAGAAATCAACATTTTGAAAGAAAAGCTAAAGGATCAGGAAACTTGCATAAGAATGCTATCGCTGAAAGTTCAAGATCTTGACAGCATACAATCAGATCTTGACACTGAGGTCAAGGCCTTACAATCGGAAAATTCCGAACTAAAGGCAAACCTCTCATCTCTTAAGGCATGTAATACTGACTTAGAGATTGAAAAAGTGAAATTTTCTGAAAAATGTCAAGAACAGCAAATAGCCCTTGTGCAATTTACTAGATCCAAAGCTACTCTTGACAAGATGCTTGGAGAACAACAATTTTCCTTGAACCGAAGTGGTATAGGATACAACAGGAATTTTCCTGCAAAACCTACTACTACGTTCGTTAAGGCAAAAGGAAGTTGGCGATCTCCTACTTGTTTCTTTTGCTGTAAAAGGGGACATGTAAAGGAAACGTGTCCTTATAGGAGAACGGATCCCTACATCATTAGAAATACTTTTCCTGTACGTTTAAATGAACGGATAAAACACATGTGGGTTCCTAAAGGGACTAGGCTACCTAATATGGTCTACCCTCATAATGGATCCAAATCTGTCTATTGGTCAAGCCGGAAAGGTTGATTTTCTGTTTTGCAGGATATCACCAAGACAAAGGATCAAAAGTGGATAATGGACAGTGGTTGCTCAAGACATATGAGTGGAAAAGAATCTCTTTTCGAAAATCTAAAGAAGCAAACCACTGGCACTATAACTCTTGGTGACAAAGGAAAATGCGACATCCTTGGTATCGGTAACATTGATTTTGATCCAAATAATAATATTAAAGATGTTTATCTGGTGGATGGCTTGAAGTATAACCTTCTCAGTGTTTCTCAGCTTTGTGATAAAGGGAATTGTGTTAGCTTCAACAAAAAGAAGTGTGAAGTTCGAGATGAAATGACATGAGATCTGGTCCTAACGGCTTATAGAGATAACAATATATATGCTGTAAATGCTGATCAAATTTCAAGTACAAATCTGAAATGCCTCAAGGTCTTATCAGACGACTTGAGACTATGGCACAGACGACTTGGTCATATCAGCATGCATACCCTTCAAAAACTCAAATCAAAGGATCTTGTAAGAGGTCTTCCTGATCTAAAATTCAAGGTAGATGATCTATGCAATGCTTGCTCTAAAGGTAAACATACTCGTAGCTCTTTCAAAAAGAAGCAAGTCGTAAGTACTACTAGACCTCTCGAGCTTCTACACATGGATCTTTGTGGACCTATGCGCGTCAAATCTCCTAAAGGCAAGCAATACATCTTTGTTATTGTTGATGATTATTCTCGGTTTACTTGGATTTTCTTTTTAAAAGATAAATCAGAAACCCTTTTGTACTTCTCAAAACTTTGTAAGGAGTTACAAACTTTGAAAAACCTACCAATCGTTTCTATTAGAAGTGATCATGGTAGAGAATTTGATCAATCAAACTTTGATTTATTTTGTGCGAAATATGGCATTTCTCACAATTTTTCAGCTCCTAGAACACCTCAACAAAACGGGGTTGTGGAACGCAAGAATCGCACTCTGGAGGAAATGTCTAGGACTATGCTATTAGAGAATAATTTGCCTAAGTCATACTGGGCTGAAGCTGTCAACACAGCAAATTATATTCTCAATAGATGTTTAATTCGATCAATTTTAAACCATTTGGATGTACGTGTTACGTACATAATAATGGAAAGGATAATCTTGGGAAATTTGATGCCCGTAGCGACGAAGGTATATTTTTTGGATACTCGACTCAAAGCAAGGCTTATCGAGTATACAATAAATGTACCAAAGTAGTCGAAGAAAGTATCCATGTTTTGTTTGATGAAAATGATAATGGTACCTTGAGTGAGAGCTTTGCAGATCTCAACCTAAATAAACATGAGGAAGACGAAGACAATAATCAAGAGAAGAGTAAAGCCAGAAACATGCAGGAACCATTTCAAGACCTTACTGAACTATCTCAAGGCATTGAAACAACGCCTCAAGGCCTTACAAATGAAGCCAGTCTTGAAGATGGACCACCTCCTGAACCACAAGAGCCATATCCTCCACACCATACTAATCTCTCACCTGATGCTTCTAACCAGAGAAATGTCCGGAGGAAATTCAAACATACATCATCCCATTTAACTCAGGATATCATTTCTGATCCCTTTTCTGGAATTCAAACTCGTTCGAAATTAAGAAATTTATGCTCTTTTCATGCTTTTGTATCTCTTGTAGAACCTAAGAAGTACACCGAAGCACTTCAAGAACCTGACTGGATTATAGCTATGCAAGATGAGCTAAACGAGTTCGAGCGCAATAAAGTTTGGACCCTTTTGGCAAGGCCCAAAGGAAAATCAGTCATCGGAACAAGATGGGTCTTTCGAAACAAGTTGGATGAAAGTTGTAATGTCATCCGAAATAAGGCTCGTCTTGTAGCTCAAGGCTACAATCAGGAGAAAGGTATTGACTACGAGGAGACTTTTGCTCCCGTAGCCAGGCTTGAAGCCATTCGTATACTTCTTGCTTTTGCATCCTACATGAGTATAGAACTTTTTCAAATGGACGTAAAGTGCGCCTTTTTGAACGGTTATTTAGATGAAGAAGTTTATGTCGCTCAACCTCCCGGTTTTGAAAATGATGAATTTCCAGATCATGTTTACAAGCTTGACAAAGCTCTTTACGGCTTAAAGCAAGCTCCAAAAGCAAGCTCTAAGATGAGTGAATCCAAGATACCAAGATAGCCAAAACTCCAATGAGCTCCACTCTTTCTCTAGATCAAGACCTTACCGGTAAACAAGTAAATCAAAAGGAGTCTCGAGGTATGATCGGATCTCTACTTTATCTAACTGCTAGTAGACCTGATATTATGTTTAGTGTTTGTATGTGTGCTAGATTCCAAGCTAACCCGAAGGAATCTCATCTCATTGCGGTGAAAAGGATTTTAAGATACCTAAATGGTACCAAAGATATAGGGCTATGGTATCCCACACAAAGCAGTTTCGGTCTTATCGGATATTCCGATGATGATTTTGCAGGATATAAAGTTGATAGAAAAAGTACTTCATGGTGTTGTCAATTCCTTGGTACATCTCTAATAAGTTGGCATTCCAAGAAGCAAAATTCAGTGGCTCTCTCAACGGCCGAAGCTGAATATATTGCTGTTGGAGCTTGTTGTTCGCAAATCCTATGGATTGCGCAACAACTCCAAGATCTTGGATTCAACTTTAAGGGTATATCCATAAAATGTGACAACACTAGTGCTATATCTATCTCCAAAAATCCTGTACAGCATTCAAGAACGAAGCATATCGATGTGAGACACCATTTTATACGAGATCATGTAGACAAAGGTGATGTGTCTTTGACATTCATACTCTACTGATCTACAACTCGCGGATATCTTCACAAAACCTTTTACCCCGAAGAGGAGATTCAACTTCATAAGGTTAGAACTTGGTAATGCTTAACAGGGAAGCACAAATGTAGGGGGAGCAATTATTGTCATACAATATTGATCTTATTCCGTACATTAAGACATTGAAATACATTTCAAGGCCTTACTAAATCATAGTATGATCTTGATTTTATTTGTTATATTGAATATGGATCAAATCTTTTAGTTATTATCTCTTTAGATAACTAACTAATAGATTCTGTTTTTGAAAATCTTTTTTGTTTTACATGTTGATCTTTTAAAAAAAATTTTAAAAAGGAGTTTATCAAGTGTTTTAAGATCTTCTCTCTCTATTTATACCATATCTTCAAAGATTTTATATCACGGCTTTAATCTGCTTTTCAAAAAACCTCTAATCTCTTCGTCTTCCCATCTCCTTCGAACCCTAAATCGCAATGGCTCCCCAGCCGTTCTTCAACTGCATCTGCTGCCCCAGCATCAAAGAAGCAACGATTCACCGATAGAAAAGGAAAGGCTATTCAAGAAGCCTACTCTTCAGATTCCGACACTTCAAAGTCTTCCTCTCCTCCCTTCGACGGTCATCCAGACCGGTATACCCTCCAGCACCAAGGACAAGACCGCAACATCGTCTTCGGTCACTACCTTCTGACGTCGAGGTAAGTGTGCTGAAGCACCAATTTCTTGGTTTATTAACTACACTAAGGCTGGAATGTGGAAGGATGGTTTGCTAATCGTTCACTGAGTTTTTGTGAGAACGTGGATTTGGATTTTCTAGAATCCATGACCTTACCCTGTGTCAATTTATTGAAATGTTCAAATATCTGGAACCTTCTTCATCTTGGAACAACTGCGTTTCCTCGCCTCACCCGTCTGTTCTTTGTTAACCTTACTGCACACGAGAAAAAGGGATTCTTACCCTGCATTCTCAGATCAAGGGACGAAAGATTACACTTTCTGCGTCCTCTTTAGCCATTATTCTTGGTTTGCCCGAGGAAATTGACACGAAATCCCATCCATCTAAGAGCGTGTGTCTTGCCCACGCTCAAAAAGAATTCTTTGAAAAATCAACTTCTTCAGCAGAAACTTCATCCAAGCCAAAATCGAAACACACTCACAATGTCCTCACCTTAGAGGCAAAGCTTGTGTTTACTCTGCTTGCAAGATGTATCATGCCTCGCAAACACTCTCGAGAGCTTATTACTGATAACCTTCTAGAGGTTCTTGATCTCATCTTGACTGGCCATGTCATTGATGTTCCTAATCTTATTCTGTCTATATGCTGCATACTGTCAATACTCCATGACATCCCTCATATCCAATCTGTTTCCAAAAATCTTTGAATTCTTTGAAATTGACACTATGGGTGAGGAAGAGATATCACATAAGGGCTGTATTGATGAAGAGTGCTGGGGACGGTTAGGATTTGAAAAGACTCTTGCTGGTGAGTGGATTTTGAAGAAGAATCAACAAGGTGCACAACTTTCTTCAGAACAGAGGATTCAATATCTGGAAGCTGAGGTGGATGCATTGAGGAAAGATCTCAATACTGCTCGTGCAGATATTGTTGATCGACAACGACACTCATGAGAAATTACTAATGGTAAATGAAAAGCTTAATCAATTGATATTTCTCACATCCTTATCACACAGGGCCACGACTTCTATTATGCCACTGGATGAAGATGCAGTTCAACACATTCAGGAGGTCTGCCAGAATGTGGTGATAATTGTGAGCGCAAAATTTTAAAACGCTGCATTCTTCGTCCCACTGTCCTTGAACCCTCAATCCTAACAGTAGAAGAATATGGACTGGTCAAGAAATATCGTAGTGAACAAGAAAAGATCAGAGCAAAGATGATGGCAAATCACACAGTTCTTAAGGCAAGGAATAGATGGAGGGAGAAGGTCACCAGCAGATTTCGCAAACCTGAAGATGGTGTTCTCCTCCTCCTTATGGCAATGGTTCGATGAGGTTGTCGAAATTTCTGATGATGAAAAATAATTTTCTGTTCTGTTTTTGGAAAACAATAGTTTGTTGAGACAATTTTTCGTTACCCTTCTTGTTGAAAGACAAAAAGGGGGAGAAATAATCTGCTTTACCCTTCTGTTTTGAAAAACTTGGTTTGAACTTTCTGTTTTGTTAAACAAAATTTGATCCTATATTTCTGCTATATTGTTTGGATATCTTGTTTTTGTTTTCTTAACAGGTGCACAGGTCACAAGTTTTGTCTTTCATCAAGGGGGAGATTGTTAACTCCACCTTGATGATAAGACCTTATTAATGGTCAATAAGGCCTTACCGGTTGATGAAAGCAAAACCTTGGTTTCCAGGTTTTGGTAAGACCTTACGGGTTTTGGTAAGACCTTACCGAAACTGGCTCAAGTAGCTTAGTTCGAATGAGCTTATTTAGTTTAGTCCGATATTTTATTGGGCTAACAATATTCTTATAGGCTGGATTTTATATTTGGTTTGATTTTCTAACCAAATATATTAAGTCAAATTTTGTTAAGGTTGTTGAGATTTTCAAGGAATTTGATTTGAACAAAATCTTTGATTTAGTTTAAACAAATCTTTGAACAAAATCTTCAGCCAATATAATCTTAAAAATCCAGATTTACTGCAACTGTATTGAACGGATTTTCAGCCCATTGGAAAATCAATTCTCAACGTCCAGATTGCAACAAATCAAGATATCAAGATTCAATCAAACGATCGGATTTTTTGTAACAAATCTCAAGCTGCCCAAGATCTTTCTCAACGTTCGTTTTGTTTGAAGATGATGGGCGTATCTATATAAGGAGACAAGAAAGATGACAGGATACACAACTTGATCCCAAGCGTACACAAGAACCATCTGCTTTCTTATCTCCAAAGCATCGATCTCACCTTTCAAGCTTGAGCGTTTTATCTCTTTGAGTGTGTGAGATCTTCTTTGAGCGTCATAGTACAATTCATCTAGAATCATACAAAGGGTTACTCTCTACCCAAACGTGTAAGATACTTCGGTATCGGTAGGACTTTGTTTTCTCTTGAGTGTTTGAGTTGCTAGATAGGAAGTGTAAGGCTTCTGAGTTTAGAAGAGGGAAGTTCTTCTGAAGGTTGTATCTGGAGCTCATCGGAAGAAGAAGAGAAATAAAGCTACTTACAATCCTAGGGTTTGGATAACCCTAGGCGGGGACTAGGTCAATTTGAGACCGAACCTCGTCAACATATCGCGTGTCTCTTTTACTTCTGCTCTTTACTCTTATTATCTTCTATTGCTTGTCTTTATTTACTGTTTTATTCGTTTCCAATCTCTGAGCATCTGATAAGATCTTATCTCTGTTTGATAAGGTCTTACCTCAGCTTGATAAGGTCTTACCTTTTCTGAGATTGCGAAAAGATTCCATACTCTATTCATCCCCCCCTTCTAGAGTATTTATTAACTGTTTATCTGCCTATTCCGCACTTCATAGCGTATAGGTATCCTTTGAAGAGTAGATGAGCTGCGCGCCGATATATTCTTAACTAGGTATCCCTTGAAGGATTGAAGAGTAGATGAGTTGATAACGCATGGAAACCGACCATAGCAGAATAAATATGGACATTTATTCCTTGCACAATATGCACCATCTATTTACATATTTATAATCAAAACAATCCAAGCTAAACTTATCATATCCGTGTAAACTTATGGGCAGCTGCCTTAGTTGTACAAATATTGGAGAATGTGCGTTCACTAATAATAATAGATGCAGCTTCACCTCTTGGATTGCCATCAACGGCAAACTCCCCACCAACTCTAAGATTGCCTCTTGGGACACAACAACCTCTGACATCTGTCCCGTTTGTCACATTTCTGAAGAAGCTGAAGATCACGCCCTTTTCCAATGTGATCACGCGGTTCGCACTCTTCACGTCATCCTTAATTGGCTTGGTATCTCTCAGAGACTTCATTCACTCCACGGATGTCTTGACTGGCTCAATTCCTCCACCCAACCGTCCTCCTTCAGACCCAGATCACGAATTCTGCTTTTACTTGTTTCATCTATCACATCTGGAGAGCTAGAAACGAGCTCGTCAATTCACAAGTACTCTCCTAAAGTACTGCTGCAAAATCATGAACGAGGTCAAACTTAACTGCACTGCTCGTTGGCACCACCCGTCCCATTCTAGCGACAATTGGATGATTGCCTAGGTATCACCCTCCTAATTGTTAGTTATTTCATCCTTGTCTCTCCTTACTAATTCACACGTGGACGCCTTTTGTAATCTTTCTCCCCCAACATTCAATAAATCGTAAACCTTTAGTTAAAAAAAATAATAATAATAAGAGACTTTTAGGTGAAATGAGTATTTTATTATTCAGGTAGATGAAGTAGACCTCTAGAATGTATTTTGGATATTAGGTTTTGAAAATTAAAATATCGGTATTAAATTCTATGTATTAATTTTTGGGCCATATGTTTTGAGTATTAAATTCGAAATATTGTACTTTAATTATAAATTTCGGGTATTTACTTTTAAATATGAAAATTCGATTATAGAGTTTTTAATATTATAATAAATATATAAATGTGATTTTAATAAATAAAATTTCATTATATTCAATTTATTCGGTTATAATAGGGTAGCCAAAAGGCCTCTCGCCCCAGAATGCAAAACTAAAATAACTAATTTTTCTTTCTCAGATTTTGAGAATTTGACTAAACCAATAAACTAATATAACTAGAATAAATCAAACACAACACAGTTTATATTTTCTAGCCCCCTATATTATGTAGGTAAGAATTTTAATCTTTATATACATATCCTCTTCAAATAAATGGTGCAATCGTTATTATAAAATATTAAAAAATAATATTATTTGACGGGTGACATTTTAACTGCAAAACGACCTTATAAAGAGGATGAGAAGCTTACAAGAATGCCATCGATAAAACGAATGGTGATGGACTGAACAAGGGCATAGGCAGCAAGTTCAACGGAGCTAACATGTCCGACGAAGCATTGCGTCACTACCAAAATCCCGAATGACGTCACTCGAAACACCATTGCAGGCAAGCAAACTCGCGAAATCTTCTTGGTCTCTTCCCATAGCTTAGTTGATAGCCTGTCCTCCTCATTGCATGAAACCCTTAGGTTTATTGCTTCCAAGAGTGGCGAAGACTCCACCTTGTTACTCATCAATCGTACACTAACGTCTTCCAAAAGAAGAAATGAGTGGGAATGAAATGATAAGAAAAGAGAGAATATATATATATATGTGGCTGTGTTTGGTAGATAAATACCAGCTTCAGTTTCCGTGCTGAGATGTCAAGGTTTTATCAAAAGGAAGTGGTTTGCCTTGATCTATCATTTCTGACCTAAGGCGAATGTTCCGCGGTTTTGTTTTCATTCCTTAGTGGCTAAATGTCCCCTTCACACTTTAGACGACACGTATTCCTAGACTTGAAATCGACAAATAATTTAATAGAGCTATATCATAAAATCAGTGGCAATAGAAGAATAATACAAACCTTATATACCATACTTTCATACCTCTATTTGATGTGGGATACGTGTATGTTTTAATTAGACCTGTGCAAATCCGGGTTCGGGCCGGGCAAAAATAAAATCTGTCCGAAATGTATGGGCCGACCCGACTTGTACGGGCCGGCTCGACTTGTGCGGACCTCTAAGCCTGCCCATGTCCACCCACGTAAAATTCGGGCGGGTTGACGGGCCGGCCCGCCGCCCGAGTTATTTTTTTTGTGTAGCTTGTTATTTTGTTCCCTGGATTTGTTAGACAAAAACTGCATAGATAAAACCTTAAACCTTTTAATACAAACTTCCAAAAATTTCTAATCCATTGATACCGATCCTTGTAAATATGTAACATTGCATGGTGCATTACAACTTACAAGTTACAAACAACAATAATAAAAAAAATAGCTGAATGAAATCAACCAAGCAACGGTGGAAAAAAAAATTGTTTAGTGGTTTAATAAAATATATTATGTAAAATAATTAGGATTATATAGAATGTATCCTGATGTGTTTCTAAAGTTGTGCCGACATCATTAGACAGATTACTCCTTTGGAAGATACAAGATATATTTGTGTAGAAGAAATGGTGGCTACATTCTTGATTATTGTAGGCCCCAATGATCGCTATTGTAATGTCCGTCAAAGATTTGGTCGTTCGCCACTTTGCTACTAGTATCAACTTCCACAAAACCTTGAAGGCTTTAAGCACGATATCACCACAAATGATGGTCAAGTCCGGAAGTGTGCCCTCTAAAATTAGGGAAAGTACAAGATTCTGCCCTTATTTCAAGGTATGATTTGTGTTTAAAAGTTAAATTAGTAGATTGTTTTTTTTTTTTTCATATACCTTACTCAAGTTGTTTGGATTATATTCTCTCATGATTGTATTGGTGCTATTGATGGAACCCATATTCCCACCATGGTAAAGGGTCGAGATGGTAAGTAGCTACCGTAACCGTCATGGTACTCAATCTCCAAAACGTTTTGGCAGCTGGCAACTTCGATTTGGAATTCATGTATGTACTTAGCGGATGGGTAGGCTCAGCACACGATTCAAAATTGCTAGCTGATGCATTATCAAGAAGAAATGGACTTGAAGTCCCTCAAGGTAGTTATATAGTGTATATAATTTTCAAAAAAATATTTTCATTGCGTTCGTTATCGTAATAATAAAATATTATACTTGTAGGAAAATATTTTCTCGTGGATTGTGGATTTCCTAATCGACGTCAATTTTTAGCTCCATTACACGGTGTACGATATCATTTAAAAGATTTTGGTGGTTAAGGTCGTCATCCGAGAAATGCTAGTGAGTTATTCAATATCCGTCATGCATCAATGAGGATTGTGATTGAGAGATTATTTGGTATTTTTAAACCGCGGTTTACAATTTTCAAAACCGCACCTCCATTCCAATTTGTGACATAAGCGGAGATGGTTTTTAGCTTGTGCCCGAATACACAATTTTCTTAGAAAAGAGTATCGTTCAGATGAATTTCCGATTGAGCAAGAAGATTTTCAACAAGTAGGTGGTTAACAAGAAGGTGGTCAATCTTCATCACATCTTTACATGGAAGATAATAGTGTTGAATTCCTTTCTCAAACCCAAAGACAACAAAGAGCGGATGCAAATGCTTGGAGAACTACTATTGCCGATGCTATGTGGAATGATAGGCCTGGAAATGATGATGATGATGATGATAATGACGGTGGTGAAAATGAAGAAGATAATAATGACAACCAAGACGATGAGGATCATGAAGAACACATGGAGGTTGAGAGTTAAGAGGTTATTGATCATAATGAAACGGATTTCTCTCCGATTATAATAATTTGTCATTTATTCTAAATTTTGTTGTCGCTGAGAATCGTTCCTTGTCTTTCTTGAATTTGAATTGAAAATTTTGGTCATGTATTAATTTACATATTGATCGATCATTGGAATTTTTGTGCTTGATAATTAGAATGAAAATTTTGGCCATGTATTAATCTCATAAAATCTGATAGAATCTGACAAAATTTGTATTAACTCTATGTAAAATTAAAATATCCCACAGAATCATCAAATTTTATAGATTTTCAAATTCAGTTAAAATCTTTAAAAGTCTGAATCGAATACACCCTCGGATCAGCACACACCCAAATACAACCATATACATCAGCCAACACATGACGTCTTAAGGTCGTCTAGGCCCATTAGACGGGACAAATTTTAGTCCAGTTCACAATTTTTAATAATGGTGATGTGTCCATTTGTGCACTTCAGCCCTTATTTTTGCACGTTTTTGTGATCATTAACAGGGAACTCTAGTCTTGATTAGACTTGTTCATATTCGGGCAGCCCGTCCGACCCGGCCCGTCCGGAAAAACGGACGGGTATGAACATAGAGGAAAATCCGATCGGGTCGAAAAGCTCGGCCCGTCGGCCCGTATAAAAAATTTAAAATATAAAAAATATATATTATATTGTATATATCTAAAATATTAAGTATAATTATAGAATATTTAGCATAATTATCATAAATGTAATGTATATTACATATAATATCTTAAATATATTTTATTTTAAAAAAAAAGTTATATTTAAAATAGTTTTTAAAATTATTTTTAAAAAAGAAAAAATAAAACGGGTATCCGGAGGCCCGCCCGGCAGCCCGGCCGGGCCGAGTACGGCAGGTATTGTAGGCCCGCCAACCGGCTTAGCCCGGCCCGGATCCGACTAAACGGGCCTAAAATTCCAAAAAGCCCGACCAGAGTCCGGCCCGAGTCCGAATATGAACTGGTCTAGTTTTGACTTGTGCTTTACCTTTAAAAAAGGAATTTTTTATTTTATTTTTTGCCTTAGTGTTTACTTTTGACCTCTATTGATTGTGCATTTCTTACAACTATTATACACTTGAGTCCTTATTCAGTGTACTTTAACCCTTGTGTAGATTATATTCTGGTTTCTTCTTTGACATGTACATTTGAAGGCATTCAACATGTGCACACAAAATTCTTCTTTCATTCTTCTCGTAAAAAAAAATGGTCAATACTCTCATTCCTCACGCTATGCAAGGAATGAACAACAAGCTAGCTAGATTACTGCCCCAAGGGTAGACATATTTTCTACCAATTTCTTCGGATCAAATGCGGCATCTTGTAATTAACCTTCTTCTGAGTACATACGATGTTATATATTATAGCACATTTCAACACATCCAATTATTCAAACGATGAACAATTAATAAGCAAGAATGCTGGCTTATCACAACCTAGCTTGGTGCAGAAACAACGTATGTACGTACTTAACGTAAGTACGTTAAGAATGATCAGAAGTCTGGCTAGCTAGATTCTCTTGTAGTTTCGTGGAGAAATATCCCAAGTCGCTTTGTCGTCTTTTTCACCTGCAAATTAAACGTGATGTAACTGATTTACTAAGAAAACATGTCAAGTATACTCGTCGATATATAAATATATACATGTTTTCCATTTGCTCGAGATCTTACCTCTCCCTTCCAATCCATCCTCCATGTTAAAATGACGAGTGTGATTAGTTGGACTACGTTGCCAATCAACATTCCGATCCATATGCCCTATTCGACATTGATGATAATACTTTAAGAAGCCTAAATATTACACATAGGAACAGTTTTCACGTAACTCTGTTAACTCACATACCGTTATTCCAATTTTAGCTACAAATGCAAGCAAACATCCGATGGGAATGCCGATCACATAATAAGATACTAGGTTGACTATGGCAACCTTTGCTTGTGAACCACAGCCTACTGCAACACCTGCTTGCGTGAACAAAATAGTCAAGTGTCCTATGTTAGAATTTGAATACAACAATCAAACGAGAAAATAACACGAGAATCAGTCATCCACTTTGCTATGAATTTGTGACAACGTTTGGAGATAGTACTACTGGCCGGTATAAAGTTTTTGTACTATTTCTTGGAAGGAAAGAACCAAAAAATTTACATGCATGGTACACTTGCCTGACAAAACCATTTGGCCTCCGGTTACGAGCACCGTTAAGGCAAGAAGAGTAGATAATTTAGCCGCGGCCTTCGCAACCTCATCATCGCTTGTGAACAAGTATGGGTACGAGTCACCGAAAACGAGACAAAGAATGCAAAAGAATAGCCCAGTAGCAGCTGTCATAAAAACTAAAACCTTAACCGAAAACCTAGCAATCTCGACATTTCCGCCCCCTAGTTCGTTAGAAACTCGTACGCTAACACGAACATGCATGCACACGAGCATAAGAGTTTATTAGCTGAGTGCAATGCAAGTAAGGTTAAAGCTGAAATAGTTGGCTAGTTTGTTTTATCATACATACTTACTTACGTACCTTGCTGCACCCATAAAGCCAAGGAATAGCATGCTCGCACATGCATTTACGTTCAAACTGAAATATATGTTAATATGAGTTTTTGAGATAAAAACTCAGATAATAATAATAATAAAGGAAAAAATTGAAATACATACAAGAAGGGAGGATAATAGAGATTATACCAAATAGAGAATGCATCAACCTCGACTACGGCATTTTCCGAATATCCAGCTATCAACACAAGAACTGAAGTGTACCATACCTGAAGGCTAACATTAGCAAACAAAGAAATAGACTTAGACGTACAAACGTTGTAAATATCAAAAAAGTTTATTGATGATTAGTGAAACATACCAAAGCATAACACCCGATGAAAGCGAAAGCTTAATAAGAGGTATAAGATCTGCAAAGGCAAGCATGGTGAAGCCCGTCCAAGTATTCTTACACCAACCTCCAAAAATGTAAACCCAATCGCAAATAACAAATCCCGTTTGTGATATGATCATAGCACTCATTGCACCCGGGATCCCGAGATCGAATTTATCGACGAAGAGCCACGAAAGGAACACATGTATTACAAAAGCCCCAAAGGAAAGCCATCCATTGATCATGTTCTTCATTTGTGCTTGCAGGTACATATCAATTGTGAAATTAAATGCAAGGGTATAACAATATGGTATAAACCATAAGGAAATCGTCTCGGTTGCTTCGGATATATCTTCCTCTTCTCCCAACAATTTGAATATAGGACTTGAGAAGATCAATACAGGAAGGAAGATGGTCGCGGTGACTAAGCTGATAATCCATGAGCGTTGCAAGTAGATGCCTAACATATGGTGTTGTTTAGCTCCGAATGCTTGCCCACAAAGTGTTTCGGTAGTGCTAGATATTCCTGTCTGCAAAAGTGTATGTATTAGATTCTAACTTGTTTACTTTCTAAACCAGCTGTTTACTAGCATAATTTATACGAACATAATTTAACTTAAAGCTTGTTTAAACTTTAAGCTAAATTAGCTCGTTTATAAACGAACGGGTATAAAGAAGCTGAGTTCATCCTCATACGCATAACAGCCATAGCTGAGATCTTATCTTGGTATCCTCTGACGAGTAGATGAGTTGATAAAGCATCGAAGCCATACTATACAGTAAGCGTGATTAATAAATTGTAGGTATTAGGTTTTCTGTTCAAGGATTAAAATTTGAAATATAATAACTAGAGTATTATGTTTTGGGCATTGCAAAATCCTGATGTAACGGAACCCTAGGTTGGATATATTCACGGTTTCTATTGAAGATGATAAGTTTCCAGGTCGAAATTCGGAGACATTTGAGCCTAGTATATAAGATTGGTGAGCTATCCTCTTATAGTAAAAGATGAAACCTCATCGGGTTTATGTGTTGAGCTTAGACCTAACACACATGTGCGTTTGTATGCACACGATCCCCGTCCTACGGTCCGTTTGTAACAGACTATGACATGATATAAGAACGGCTAGCCTCAATTCAGTTCACGATCCTAACCTGTTCAACAAGTGTCAAACCCGATCGGTCAATATCCTAATTGCACTTGTGGGGGCGTGTTGGAGATAATATATTAATATGTTCCAACGTCAAAAGTTGGGACATTATGAGCCTAGTTAGTATATAAAGTCGTGGGCTACTCGGCTACTCCTCCTATAGTCAATTTGTTTTAATGAAACCTCTATGTCCTAGACTTGAATCTAACGCATATATATATATATATATACTCGTATGCATTCGGTCTACCGTACGTCTGTATCGCGCTTTTACTGTTTTTTTGTTGTGTTACTTTCTCTCTTTGATTTACAACTAGAAATCATTGGTTTTCACTTTAACTACATTATGATTTATGACCTTAAAAGATGAGAAGGAGGAGAAATAGAAGAAAATTTGAGAGAAGCTTACATGAATACCATTGATGAAACGAATGGTGATGGACTGAACAAGGGCGTAGGCAGCAAGATCAACGGAGCTAACATGTCCGACGAAGCATTGCGTCACTACCAAAATCCCGAATGACGTCACTCGAAACACCATTGCAGGCAAGCAAACTCGCGAAATCTTCTTGGTCTCTTTCCATAGCTTAATTGATAGCCTGTTCTCCTCATTACTATGAATCCTTAGGTTTTCTTCCAAAAGTAGCAAATACTCCGCCTCGTTACCCATCAATAGTTCACTAAGTAAGACTCCCTTGACAATGAAGGAATTGAGCGAGGAAAGAAATGATAAGTAAAGAGAAAATCTAATTGTATCTCGACAGTAGCATGTGAAACTGCACGATCAATGTGTGAAGGAATGAGAAATCCGATAAGAAATCGCTCAAATACCATATATATACACGTTGTTTTTCCCTCTCGTTGCACGAAGTCACTACCACATTAAAATCTAATTGTACGTCGACAGTAGCATGTGCAACTGCAAGATTACTGTCTTAAGGATTGAGAAATCCGATGAGGAATCGCTCAAATACCATGTATATATACATGCACATGTTATTTTTCCTTCTCGTTGCACGAAGTCACTACCAAATTAAAATCTAATTGTACGTCGACAGTAGCATGTGCAGAATATGTAGTTGGGTCAACTACAATCTTCTTTATCTCGAACTCACGTTTGCTCGATCATAATTCTCTCTGTAAACAATTATATGATCTACTTTGGTGTTGCTATGAAGGTAAGCAGGGACTATTCTCAAAGCTAATGAAAAGATTACAAGCATGTTATTAACAAGTTTTCTCAATGATTTGCTCAAGCTTGTTCAAATTCGTTGGTTTGATTCGTGAGGACTTCAAAACAAAATGGATTTCATTATTTTTAACTATGAACTTAATTTTTTGAGATGTGTTTAATTATATCAATGGCGTATTAAATATGTTAAAAAATTTTTGCAAAAATATATCTTATTATTATTATTTTTTATATATATTTTTTTTGATACAAAGCTAAGAAGATTAAGGGTTAGTTTCTAGAAACTGACCGTCTTAAAGCATCCTTTCGGATGAAGTCTTCAACGTCATCTGGTAGTGCATTGTCTTCTGCGGTTGAGTTGTATCCAAGCAAAGCAAAGAGAGTCTATCAATATATAGCAATGTTGATTTCCGTGTAAACATGATGAGAACTCAAATGCAAGAAGCCATAGATCATATAGAAGATATATGATGTTCGTCTTTCACGGTGGTTTCCAAATTTGGTTGATGGAATTAATAAGCATCAAAGTGTCTCCTTAATCTCAATGGATGTAGCACCTAAACTTTTCACCTTCCGTAGGCCCTCTTGAAAAGTGTAATAAGTTTCTGCCTCTAAACCAGAATTTGCAATGCATCTTCCTTTTCCTAAGCTTAAAGGAATTACAAGGTTCTTTCGAATTTTATGAATCCAAAAGCATATTGATTCGACGAGTTTATGGAGGCATCAAAGTTTAATTTGCAATAACACTCCCTCGGTCTTTCCCGTTTATTTTTTTGGTTTTTCTTCTTTGTTTTTGTAGCTCGATGTTGTTCATACTTAGTTTTGTATTTGCTTTATCTCAATCGTTTATTTGATTCAATACAATCCGCTTCAGATTTTCTAAAGTCATTTTCTTATTGAATATGATTTGATTTCTAGCCAACCAGATGTTCCACCATATAACCATTGCTCGTCTTAATTCATGTGGGAAAATGTTGTCTTTAATTTCAGAGAGAATATCGATTATATTCCGATTTGTGATGTCATAGTTATGTAGTACTTATATAATTTTCGCATCATCAATAGTTTGTGTAGTATATGGACACAAAAAAGAAAATGTGTCTAACACTTTTTGTATGATGATTACATAATTCGTAGTGCATCACAACTGAAATTTTTTGCTTGTCAAGATTTTCTTTTGTTGAAATTCCATCAAGGACCATGCGACTTCTATAGAAAGTTTTAAATTTTAGGCATTACGTTGACTCCCCAAATCCATGTCTTGTCTGAGGTTACTCTAACTTTCCGTTGTTGGATAATTTCCATAGTAGATTTTCCACATATGTGGGTTCGGTCCTCCAAGGCCTGTTAGATCGATCCCACTTCAACCTACTCATGGCTAGATCAATTAGTGGAGTACCATCATTGTTCATTGGTTGCCCAAAATATATTCTATTTCTTATATCATTTTTGAAAGGTTAGAGTTTTTTTAGTTGTTATGATAATGCATGTCATTTGGTAACAATGTAGCCATTTGGTTAATGAGTTGATGATTTATTTTTTTAATCTTTGATATAAATTCAAACTAGGTCATTAGAGTTTATTAAGGTTTTTTTACGCACTAGGTCTTGAGGTGGTTTTTCTGTAATCCATTGGTCTTTTCTAAATCTTATTGTCTTGCCATCTCCCACACATCATCTAAAGCCTTTGTCAAAATCTTCTCTTAATTTGACTAATTTATTCAATTGTTAGTATTTTTTTTCCCCATTTATACATATATATCCCCTGGTCACTTTACCTACAAATTAGATGTTAGGGTTATTTGTCGATTAAGAAAACATGTTCCATGTCAAATATACTAGTGTAAATGCAAAAATGTATGAGTTATTCGGTTTCTTGAGATCTTACCTCTTCCTTCCAATCTATTCTCGATGTTAATATTGACGAGTAGGAGTGCTTGGACTACTTTACCGATAAACATTTCAATTCATATTCCCTACTGGCGTTGATGATAATATTATCGTAAGCCAAACGATATCACTGAGGACTTTTCATGCAACACATTGACTCACATACCGTCATTCAAATTTTTTTCCTACAAGTGCAAGCAAAGATATGACGTGAATGCCAATGACATAATAAAACACGATGTTAACTATAATAACGTTGGCTTGTGATCCACACCTATTGCAACACTTGCTTGCATGATAAAACCATCGAGTGTTTTGTTAGAAGGAAAGCCAAGACGTTAAATAAACAAAATTTCTTGTGAGGGCAAGGAGAGTAGATAAGTTAGACGCTGCCTTCATAACCTCATCATCGCTTGTGAACAAGTATGGGTACAGTCCACCAAAAGTGAGACAAACACAAAGAACAACCATTATTTAATTTTTACTTTTGAGCATATATTAACTGTATACTCTTAGTCATTTTTTTATACAAGGTAAGAAGAGTAGGTGGGTCAGCTTCTAGAGACCCACCGACTTATAACATCCTTTCGGATGAGGTTAACAACATCATCTAGTAAACCATCATCTTTTGCTGAAGTAGTGTGGCCATGCAAAGTGGTTTATCGGCAACCATGTAGATTTTTCCCTAAAATGTGGAGGACACTGGAATGTGTGAAGCTCGAGATCAAAGTAGAGATATCGGAGATGATCATATCCGTCTCCCATGGAGGTTTTCAAGTATGGTTGATCGAGTTAATAAGAATCAGATTGTCTCTTTCAATCTCTATAGATGTAAACAAAATGGCCTTTTGTAGACCCTTCCGAAGAGCAAACTCTCCTACCTCAAGTATTGATTCTACGTTGCATTTCCTTTTCTTGTAGCCAAAGGACAAACAAGGTTGTTACGGATGATGAAACCAAACGCATATTGATTATTGTTGTTTCTTGAGGCATTAAAGTTGAGTTTGACAAAATAATCATTTGGTTTTGGCCATTTGATATTCTTAGTTTTTCTTCTTGTTTTCATTCGGGAGGAGTTTTACTCATTGGTTTGGTATTGTCTCCGTCCCATTCGTCTATTTGTTTCAAAGCGATTTGTTTTATGTTCGGAGTTGGCCTTTTGTTATTAAAAGTTACTTGATTCCTAGTCAACCAGATATTCCACCAAATCATAACTAGTTGTCTAAACTCAATTAAGGATGTGTTTTCTTTCATTTGTAGAAGGGTATCATTAAAACTATGATTAGAAGTATTGTAGATGTTCAATATTGAAATTTTTTTGACGTTATCTACAACTTGATGAGTGCATGGACAATCAAAGAAAATGTGCTTAACACACTGTGTATGGTAATTACAAAATTCGCAATGCATTACCACCGGGATTTTTTGTTTGCCAAAGTTCTCTTTTGTTAGAATTCCGTTTAGGGCCAACTTTCATAGAAAGTTTTGTTTTTTACTTTAGGAATTATGTTTATTTTCCAAATCCAGAATTTGTCTGCAGAAACTCCAATTTTCTGTTGTTGTATCATTTTCATGGTCAATTTCGTTGAATACCATGTCTCCCTATTCTCTTAACTTATTATTATCTAATTAAACAAAAGATAAATAAAATAATAAGTGGGCAAGCTTCATGTCATGGATAGGCATGCCGCTTGCCGGGTCGTCTTATCCGGGCCCACGGATGACATCACTATCCGGGGGCGTATAATCGGTGCTCATATGGGTTACTGAGGAGGAAACTTTCATGCATATCTTTTTAGATTGCACTGCGCTGAACAATGTGTGGGGATCTCTCTTGCTTGTTGATCTTGCTTGGCCATTCTATATATCCGTTACACGACAGGGATTGACTTTGGTTTAATGTCTCAGACCCTTCACTATTAGTTGACATGACCCATGGCGATGTTGGTTAGCGGTGGCACTTTTGTGGTTTTGGAAATGGAGGTGTAATTTTGTATTTAGAGGCTCTAGACCGCCCATCAATCAACCAACCTACATAGGAGATCCAAGTTGGCTTTATTACAAAATCTTCTCGAAGGACTAAGATGAAGGCATGCCCTAAGATATGGGCCGACATATATTGGGAGTTTCCACAGGAAGGATGGTTTAAATTGAATTTTGATGTCGTTGTCAACCACGAAACTGGGAGTGTTGCGGCTGGTGAACTCGTAAGGGATATGCATGGTCAGTGGGTAGGTGGTTTCCACTTCGGCATTGGTATGGCAACGGTTCCTATGGTAGAATTATGGGGTATGTGCATGAGTTTATACACTGCATGGGAGCTAGGTTTCCGTCATCTTGTTGTTATCAGTGATTCATCTGTCACGGTTAAGTTAGTCAACTAGGAAGTTCAGAAACTCACCCACTTTTCAGTCTCGTATCGAAATACCAACGCTTCATTTGTAGATATTGGTCCATCCAATTTCGACACATTTTTAGAGAAGTGAACGCAGAAGTTGATCATCTCGCCTCTCTCGCCTTCAATGTTCCATGGTTATCATTTGCTTAATTCTCCACCGCCTACTTTAATTTCATTTTTAAATAACGATGCCCACGGAGTAGCGACCCAAAGATAGATCAATTGTTAGCTTATTTGTTTTTACAAAACAAAATATGGGCAAGATCTCGGTCAGCCCGTCACATTTACCAAAAAAAAGATAACAAGTTCCCACATCTAAAATAGGGATATTTTGGGTCTATTATATAAGGTTTGTGGGCTACTTCTATTGTCAATTGATTTTAGGATGGAACCTGGATCATCGGGTTTATCTGTTGGGTTTAGGCCTAACGTGCATGTGCGCTCGTAATCACACGACCCCGCTCTACGGTCCGTCTGTATCGGACTTTAAAAATTGTCTTGACACATTTTCTACCAATTTCTTCATATCAAATGCGGTATCTTGTAATTTAACATTCTTCCAAAAATATGCGATACTCTATATCATAGAACATTTCAACACATTCTATGATTCCAGCTAGGAACACTTAGCAAGAATGCTAAGTTTATTACAAGTTACAACCTAGCTTGGTAGAAACAACATAACATTGTCAAGAACGATCAAAAGTATGGCTAGATTCTCTTGTAGATTCATGGAGAAATACCCAAAGTCTCTTTGTCGTCTTTTTAACCTGCAAATTAGACGTGTAAGTAACTTATTTACTAAAAAATCAGTCCAGATCTTCTACAATTTACCCTGTAATTTTAACTGTAACCCCACTCACATCACGTCACGTGTACATTTAATTAAGAAGAAGGGAAGGAAATAAACTTATATTGTTTTCCTTTTACAAGCATGTGAGTGAGGTTACAGTTAAAATTACAGAGATCTGGATTACTAAAAAACATGTCAAGTATAATCGTCAATATATAAACGTAGGCATTTTTTTATCTGCTTGAGATCTTACCTCTTCCTCCCAATCCATTCTCCATGTTAATACGACGAGTGCAATTAGTTGAGCTACGTTGCCAATCAACACTCCGATCCACATCCCCTATTCGACATTGAGGATAGTACTTTAATAACCCTAAAAAATTACACATAGAATTATATTTTATGTAACGTGTTAACTCACGTACCTTTATTCCAACTTTAGCTACAAAAGTAAGCAAACATCCGATGGAAATGCCGACTACATAATAGGAAACAAGGTTAACTATAGCAACCTTGGCTTGTGACCCACCGCAACACCTGCTTTATGGACGAAATAGTTTGGTGTCTTATGTTAGAATTTGAATGCAATCAAGAGAGAAAATAAGATGCGAGAATCAGTGATGTGTTCGCTTTTTTTACACCCCTATAAACCTTTATCAATAATGATAAAGACATATAAGTTAGTAAAACAAGGAAGGGATAGTTTAATATTTATAACCTGAAAATAATTTCCTAAATAGCAACGAACCCACAGTGTATGGATCAATCACAGTAAAGGTAAGTATTTCAAGGTCGATCTCAGGGACTGGGAGGATTAAATTGCAACAGTGATTATAAATAGGATAGATCTAAAATAAGAAGGGGGTTGGAAAAAATAAAGGAAAGAAATCAAAAAGGTTTTAAGGACTCGCAATCAATTGTCACTATTGAATTGAAAGTCAAAACAAACAAACAAAAATGGAAAAACAAAGATAATCAAGTTAAAGGAAAGAAAATGGATTCCAAGTGTTCAAGGTCATTGTTTATACATATAGATTCAGGAAGACTCAAAAAGATATAAGGTAGAAAAGCTACAAGCTAGGATGAACGTTTCTAGGCTGATAGTCTATTACCGGGTAAGTCTCAAGACTATCTAGTTCCAAACCAACTACCTTTTACCGAGTAAGTCTCAAGGTAAAGAGGTAGGAAATTCTAAACAAACCAAACTACAAACTAAGGGAAAGGTAAACCATTACCGGGTAAGTCTCATGTATTACCCTATTTAGCAAGGAATCTAAGCACATTCAACCAATAAAGGATAAACCTTTATTACCTATGATCAGTATCTCATGTATCTATGAAAGAATATCACCGGGTAATTAAGTCAATTCCAACTTAGGTTACTAGCTAAAAGGATTCTAACTAGGTTCAAGTCCAAGCCAACCAATAGGATTTCTAGCAAGTCAAAGTCAAAACATAAAGCACAACATTCCATCATAATCAAAGGCATAAACAAATCCCTGTCAACCTTGGAACCACAAGGTTCTAGCCAATAACAATCATATCAAAAGGCAAATAAATAAATAACAAAAGAGAATGAAAAGAACTTAGCTTCAATAAATATAAACCTTCAATCTTGAATCCAACAAGGTCTTCCAAACAAAACCGAATGTAGAAGTATGATTCTTGAATCTAAACAATGAAGAACAATGGAGAAGAAGAAGAGAAGGGAAGAGAGACGGCTAGCTCTAGGCGACACCCAGCACAAAAGGCAGACTAATTTGGACCCTTAGAAATAACCTAGAGCTTTCCTTTTATAGACAACAATCTTCCAAAGGATGGGCTGAGCCAAAACCGATCCAAAAATAAGATAAAATCGCCGAACAGGAACTCTCGGGCAGAAATCTCGGCCGAGATCGTGTCAGTCGGAACCGAGATTCAGCAACAGAAACTTCAACGCGTCAGAACATCGGAATCTCGGCCGAGATCAAGAAATCTCGGCCGAGCTCGGACCATCTCGGCCGAGCCAAGGCAATCTCGGCCGAGCCAGGTGAATCTTGGCCGAGCTAGGGCCATCTCGGCCGAGCCAGGGAGAATCTCGGCCGAGCTAGGCCAATTCTCGGTCGTGATTTGGACCATCTCGGTCTGGTTTGACCGAGATCGGTCCATCTCGGTCCGAGACGCGGTCTTCTTCGTTCCTTCGCGCCTTTAGCTCGATTCCTCGCGTCTTTAGCTCGATTCCTCGCCTTTCCCGTGCACGTAGTTCGCTCCAATGCGTGCACTTCGAGGCTTGATCCTCAAATACGTCGTTTTAGCTCAAAAATGTGCCAAATCACCTACAAAGCCACAAATAGTGTGTGTAGACATCTATTCTTGCAAAGTAGAACTAAACAAGCATAAATGGCACAAACTAAGGCTAAAACATGAATGCGGAAAGGGGAAATCTAACTAACTGCATGAGTGAAACAGGTCGATAAATCATGTTATCATGATGCACGTCACTTGCCTGACAAAACCGTTTGGCCTCCGGTTAGGAGCATTGTGAAGGCAAGAAGAGTAGATAACTTAGATGTTGCCTTCGCAACCTCATCATCGCTTGTGAAAAAGTATGGTATTGAGTCACCCAAATCCATAGGACTCGGGGCGCTGCTGGGCTAGGATCTCACAATGGATCCTGACCCTAGCCTGACAACAAGTTCACTGGATCCAAAATATCCCACAACAAGACACAGATAGATTAAAACCAAACATCAAATTGTAATATATACATATCAAAAGGTATACAAAGTACCGTTGAGTACAATATCCCTTTTATATTACAGTTTGATGTTTGGTTTTAATCTATTTGTGTCTTGTTGTAAGATCCGGATCTTACAACAAGACACATATAGATTAAAACCAAACATCAAACTGTAATATATACATATCAAAAGGTATACAAAGTACCGCTGAGTACAATCAAAACATGTATATGTACATACAAAATATCACACAACCCTTGCATAACCAAGTGTACGGAGCCCTCATCGGATCACCCCATCTAGATCACTTTGCAGTTCTCCTAACCTGCAAAGCATCTACAAGACGGGATAAAACCGTAAGCTAACCATTTATATATATAAGATAATGCATAAGCACAAACACAAGTCAGGGAATCATAAACACATAATCATGTTGTCACACATTTACCCGGTTAATCATCTTTATATAGTCCAACACTCAAATCGTATAAATAGATGTATATATGAATATATGTGACACGAGGAAAATATAATCCTCGCCTTTGGGTCCCATAGCCAGCTGAAGTGGTGTCTGGAACACCTCCCCGTATACCCTATGGGAGTGGAGAGTGCCCGAACCGTTTACCAGATTTGGCCCGCCTATAGAGAACCTCCGATCCCAGACTCCCAGCGGGATGAAATGGCAAGTTATCACGGCCCTACAATGGGCAATCACTATACCATAGGTCGGTAATAATCAACATCGCATGCTATCAAGCATATATCACACACCACTCATGTATACATCAAATATAAGGATGGTAGCTAAGTAAGTCATATGGACTTACCTCAACCTCAGGATAACCTCAATCACGATCAACTCCGATCCGGAGGAAAACACTACCTAATAACAAGGCATAAAGAGATATCAAATCTCCTATCAATCAAAGGGGTCACACCTAGACCCAAGGGATCCATAAGGATCATATCAAACTTATAAACCTCGATAATCAACTAAATCTCAAAGCCATAACTGGCACATATCGACAACATGATCATCCTAACCTCATACACATACCTAGCATGCTACTAACGCGCTCATACTAGGGAAGGAAAGGATCAATACTACTCTAAGTAGATCTTGTACAAGACGCACCTGCGGAACAGGAAAGACGTAGGGGCGAAGTGGCGGAAGGCTCAGGCGTGGCGACACGATGGCGCAGGCGCGGTAATCGTGGCCGGAAGGGCGGCGGCTCTCTGGCGCGGGTGTGGTGACAAGATCCCGCAGGGGCGGCGGCTCACTGGCGCGGGAGCGACGACAGTGCAGAACGTGATCCCCGATTTCTCTTCGACTCTTAACGTGATGAATTCACGTCTTCACCATTCCACAACCAAACACATACATAGATATACAGATACAAACATCAAAACGTGCCTAAAGATCCAATCCTAAGCTAAGGAAGAGGAAAGGAATCATAGAAGAAGAAAGAAAGGAAGGAAGAAAAACACACTCACCACTGTTGTGGCCTATCCAAGGAAATGATCACAAAATCAACACCTCAACTGGCTTCCAAGCTCAGCAACAACACATCAAAATAACCTCAACAAGGCCACACAATTCCTCTTCCAAACCAAGAAGAATCCAAGCACAAGATCAAGGAGAAGGAGAAGAGAGGAAGAAGAACGTAAGGATGGCTGGAGAATGAAGAACCCTTGCTTAGTAAGCAAAGGAATGGGTATAAGGAAGAAGAAAGAGTAAAGCACGGTCCACTCGGGCAACAAAGCCGGCTGCGGCCGCAGAAAACCGCAGGGGCGGGCTCCTTGGCCGCAAGGGCGGAACACAGGCTCAGCCGCAGGGGCGGCCCTCTCGGACCCGCAAGGGCGGCAACCCTGGCTCAACTCCTAAAGATCAAGGCTCTTACACAGGCGCGGCGACACTCTTGCGCAGGTGCGGTGACGCTGTCAACACAGGGGCGGCGGCACTGGGGAGTAGGGGCGTCGATAGTGCAGAATGTGATCCCCGACTTCTCTTCAACTCTTCATGTATCTATCAACGTATTCAACGTCCAACAATCCAATCCATACACATATATATATACATACAAACATCAACACATGCCTAATAGCTCCAACACACAAGATTCAACTTGTGAAATCCTAAGCTAAAGAGAAGGAAAGGAAGAAAAAAGAAAGGAAGAAGAAGACTCACCACTGTTGTAGCCTAAACAGGATGGAAAATATCAACACTAACACCTCTCAGCTGGCCCTTCACAACACAACATCAACACACAACATCATCATCATCAAACCACACAAACTTTCTCTTGCAAACTAAGGAAGATCAAGAACAAGATCAAAGGAGAAGGGGGAGAGAAGAAGATCGTGAGCAGCTGGAGAAAGATGAAGAAACCCTTCATCAGGAAGCAAAGGAAAGGTTATAAGGAAGAGAAAGAGTAAAGCACGGTCCAACGGTCAACAATGCCGGCTGCAGCCGCAGGAAACCGCAAGGGCGGGCTCCCTGAGCCGCAAGGGCGGAATACAGAACAAACCGCAGGGGCGGCCCTCTGGACCCGCAGGGGCGGCTAACCCCGAGCTCAACACTAAAGATCAAGGCTCTTACACCATGCATGTTAGTGAGCATATAGGAGATACTTAGCCGTTTTTGAATGTTTAATTCATGCTTGTTCTAATATGAATAACGGATGCTAGATTCATGTCTAGATTGTTCCTTAGTATGTGCATTATTAGTTTCAAGTATGATTCTATGTTTTCTTATGGTCGGCTACCATGTATGAGACCGATAAGTAATTTCACTGATAGTATGATTGTTTAGATACCTATCATGCTAGAATGTGTGTAGCTAGGGACAAAAGGATGTCTTATCGTGCTTTCTTTTGTGTTAATGCATGCTAAATTAAGTTGATTCATACTTGCAAATAGAAAACACCATGTGATACTTGTATGTCTTAATTTGGAGTTAGTAATGACTTATAGTTTCCTTACAACTTGTGAATAGCAAACATCATGTGACACTTGTTGTTTGGATGACTTATGCTTAGATTAATCACATGCTTAATCATGTTACATTCTTTTAGTAGCATTCATTACTTGTCCATTTAAGTTCTCATATCCTAGAATGGCATAAAATCTATTTCTATGTGGCTTAGTGAGGGTTTGGAGGAACTAACCCTAACCTCTTATTGTTTTTCATCATTGAATTTGAGTTTTGAGTTTTTATCTGTTTGTTACTTGATCGTTGTGTTGTTCCTTATTCACTCACTCGATCGACTTATACTTGATACTCGACTGAAGAGTACTTGAAACTCGATCCATGTTGACCAACTTTTCTGAATTTTGTGTGATCACTTGATCTATTTCTAATTTTGTGCACTTGCATTTGTTTAGTTGGCTTCTTAGAGCAATATTGAGATAACAGGGTCATTTGGGAGATGACATTGACATGCTAGTCATATATTTACATTGACACTGCCGTTTACTTGCCATTTTATGTGATATCCTTGTGTGTTATGAATGCTTTAATGACACATTATTGTACATCTTTTGCATCTTACACTTAGGGCACGTTAATATATTCACGATCTAATAACAAATTTATTTTAAAACAATCCAATCTAAACATATCAAATTTATTACTTGGACCATTTTTACTATATTCACGATCACTAATAATAATAAAATTTTGCTGAAGAATCCTCTATTGTATATTACTACATTATAATTCTTTTAGCTTTTTAAAGTGATAAATCCATAATTTAAATTGCCTTGTGTATTAAATTTTGGTTGTTTTTCTATGAATTATAACTTGGTGGCAGTATTTTTATAAGTTATTATATTATTATTTTTGTTCATGTAGAATAATTAGTATTTTTTTCTAATAATAAAAATAAATTATTTAAATTATATGTAACACGGTAGAATTTTTGTGAGGGAATATGAATTGATTTTGAACCAATAATTGGATTTCTTCTTCTTGTATGCACAATCTCGGTCTTACGCGCATGTTCGCTTCTTTGTTCATGTAGAATAATTGTTAGCTTCTTTGTTTTAACGAAACAAAATACGGGCGAGATCTTTGTCTTCCTGTCACATTTACCAAAAAAAAAAACAAGTTCTCACATATAAAATAGAGACACGACTTATTTTCAATTTATTTAGGATGGAACATCTATCATCGGCTTTATGTGTTGAGCTTAGGCCTAACATACATGTTCGCTCGTAAGCTCACAACTCCGCTTTACGGTCCGTCTCTACGGACTTTAACAACTGTCTCAGCACATTTTCTACCAATTTTTTCATATCAAATGCGGTATCTTGTAATTTAACATTCTTCCAAGAATATGCGATGCTCTATATCATAGCACATTTCAACACATTCTATGATTCCAGCTAGGAACACTTAGCAAGAATGCTATGTTTATTACAAGTTACAACTTTGGTGCAGAAACAACATAAGAACGTCAAGAATGATCAAAAGTATGGCTAGATTCTCGTGTAGATTCGTGGACAAATATCCCAAGTCGCTTTGTCGTCTTTTTAGCCTGTAAATTAGACGTGTAGGTAACTTATTTACTAAAAAAACATGTCAATTAGTATAATCGTCAATATATAAAGTAGGCGTTTTTTTTTATCTGCTTGAGATCTTACCTCTTCCTCCCAATCCATTCTCCATGTTAATATGACGAGTGCAATTAGTTGGGCTGCGTTGCCAATCAACATTCCGATCCACATCCCCTATTCAACATTGATGATAGTATTTTAATAAGCCTAAAAGATTAGGCATATAATTATATTTTATGTAACGCGTTAACTCGCTTACCTTTATTCCAACTTTAGCTACAAAAGTAAGCAAACATCCGATGGGAATGCCAACCATGTAATAGGAAACGAGGTTAACTATAGAAACCTTTGCTTGTGACCCACAACCTACTGCAACACCTGCGAGAATGGATGAAATAGTCAAGTGTGGTACCTTATAATTTAAGGGCCCGTTTGGTTTAAACTCCGAAAACGGAAACGGAATGAAAACGAATTTAGTCCATACGTACACCCTTATTTATGAAGTTGTTGGGAATCATTCCTTGTGGTTTGAACTAATTGTGGTAGAATTTGATTAGGTTTAATAACCTATAGGGTAACAAAGTAGGGAAAGCAAGTGCATTTTGCATAAAACCAACCGGAATGATTTCATAAACAAGGTACATATGTGGACTAGATTCGTTTCCATTTCGTTTCCGTTTCCGGAGTTACAACCAAATGGAGGTAAATGCAATCAAGAGAAAAAAAAAAAACACGCGAGATTCAGTCATCCACTTCACTTGCCTGACAAAACCGTTTGGCCTCCTGTTAAGAGCATTGTGAAGGCAAGGAGAGTAGATAACTTAGCCGCTGCCTTCGCAACCTCATCATCGCTTGTGAACAAGTATGGTAAAGAGTCACCAAAAACGAGACAAAGAACACAAAAGAATATCCCAACAGCAGCTGCCATACACATTAAAACCTTAACCGAAAACTTAGCAGCCTCGACATTTACACGCCCTAGTTCGTTAGAAACTCGTACGCTAACACGAACATGCATGCACACGAGCATAAAGGGTCAGCCGTTGAGTTCAATGAAAGTAAGGTTAAAGCTGAAATAGTCGGCTAGTTAAATCTATCATTGGTACGTACCTTGCTGCAGCCAAAAAGCCAAGGTATAACATGCTCACACATAGATTAACGTTCAAGCTGAAGTATATGTCAATATGATACATTGAGAGATACAAAACATAGGTAATAATAATGGTAAACATTGAAATAAAAACAAGAAGGTAGGATGATAGAAATCGATTTACCAAATAGAGAATGCATCAACCTCAACCACGGCGTTTTCCGAGTATCCAGCTATCAACACAAGAAATGAAATGTACCATAGCTGAAGGCTAACGTTAGGAAACAAAGAATTAGACTTAGACGTACAAACGTTGTAAATATCAAAAGGTGTTCATTGATGATTAGTGAAACATACCAAAGCATAACACCCGACGAAAGCGAAAGCTTAATAAGAGGTATAAGATCAGCAAAGGCAAGTATGGAGAAGCCCGTCCATGTATTCTTACACCAACCTCCAAAAATGTATGCCCATGCACCCGGGATCCCGAGATCGAGTTTATCCACAAATAGCCATGAAATGAGCACATGAACTATGAGAGCCGCAGAGGAAAGCCATCCATTGATCATGTTCTTCATTTGTGCTTGCAGGTACATATTGATTGTTAAAGTAAATACAAGGGTATAAGAATATGGTATAAACCATAACGAAATCGCCTCCGTTGCTTCCGATATATCGTCTTCTTCTCCCAACAATTTGAATATAGGACTTGAGAAGATCAATACAGGAAGCAAGATGGTTGTGGTGACTAAGTAGATAATACATGAACGTTGCAAGTAGATGCCTAACATATGGTGTTGGTTGGCTCCGAATGCTTGCCCACATAGTGTTTCGGTAGTGCTGGACATTCCTGTCTGCAGAAGTGTATATATTGGATTTTAATAGTTACATGAGACAAACATCGGTAATATTCGATTAAAATTTAGGTTTAGTTCTAACCCAACTTGTTAATAAACGAGGAGATTTTAAACATGTGTTAAATGCTCGAGTCGTTATTCTCATGCGTATAAGGAGCAGAGTTTAGTTGTTAAATGAGACAAACTACACGAGTTCAACTTGAAACTCGGTTCAAACTTATTCACTTTCTAAAGCATTTAATAACGAACATAATTCAATATCTCAGTTAAAATTTAGGCTAAGATCGAACTCGGAACTCGGCTCGTTTACGTACGAACAAAATTTATAATCATACGTATAACAGCCCTAGCCGAGATCTTCTTATCTAGGTATCCTTTGAAGAGTAGATGAGTTGATAAAGCACGGAAGGCATATATAGTAGAATATATGTTGACATTTTATTACTTAGATCATTGATAGCATATTTTCATGCTATTTTTTGTAATGTCTTTTCATTTGTTTTTCTTAGTTTTGGCATAGGATAAGACATTTACATCTTAACTAGAGCTTATATTCATCAAAGAAGGTCTATTCTCCTTTGTCTTTTGTTTTTAGGTGATTTTAGGTCCACTTTGGAGCTTAAAAGAGACAAATCTATCAAGGCCTAAGGAAGCTGATCTCTCTACCTCATCATTATCATCATGGA
Organism: Fagopyrum tataricum; assembly: GCA_002319775.1. Lineage (NCBI taxonomy): Eukaryota > Viridiplantae > Streptophyta > Magnoliopsida > Caryophyllales > Polygonaceae > Fagopyrum > Fagopyrum tataricum. Next base: position 42,055,879 of record CM008282.1, on the reverse strand, counting down.
AATCAAGGAAGAAAAGCAAGAAAAATACCCAAGAGCATTCATGGAAAAAAGGCTAAAGACCATTAAAGAAGAGTCAAAGACTCACCTTAGAGAAGACAAGTCTCAAGGATCGAGTAGAGTCCACTTGATGGAAGAAGATCTCTCACTCGATAGAGGAAGAAAATGTTACTCGATCCTCAACACTTAGGCTCTCCATGAAGGATCTTACTCAAGTTTATCGTTCAAACAAGGGCCACTCAATAAAAGATGACATGCCACTCTATCGATCACTCGATCGACGTGGACATGAGGTGAGACATTTTCATGATACATGGAGAACACCCAATTGAGGCTTGACAACCCACTCAAGCGGAGAAGATACCTCACACACCGACTTAGTTTTCCACTTGGATCGAGTAGATCGAGAACTGGAAGAAGAAAAAACCTTACGGGTCACTCGATCAAGTGGATGGGCAACGTCGATCGAGTGAAGTGCCTGACTCGATCGGAGAAGAAACATCTTGTAACGACCAACACGTGAGTTTGTTAGAGGAAAATTCATTTTGAAGGGTTGGCAATTTGTAAGCCTTAGCTTTAAATTAATTGAGCTAGTTTAGATATGAATATCTCACACATTCTAGGTGTAGATCACAACAAACTTCTCTCTCTTTTCTCATTTACCGATTTTGGATATTATTCTTTGTGTTCTTGGGAGCTCTAGAAGAATTGGAGTTTTTTATCCATTTGCTAGCTTGTTATCCTCATAGCATTTGTTTGGTAACTCCGATTCATTCAATTATTTCGCTTAAATTCCTCATTCTTGTCTAGTTTCATATTATGGCTTTAGTTTTTAGATCCATGAGTTTTGATTTTACGGATATGTGTGAGTAGTGCTTTATTAGGGATTTGGTGTGAAAACTCCAAATTCAAAGTATGTACACTTGAATTGAAGTTATGCCTTAGGAAATAAATGAGTACCAATGCATGTTAGTGAACATATAGGAGATACTTAGCCATTTTTTAATGTTTAATTCATGCTTGTTCTAATATGAATAACGGATGCTAGATTCATGTCTAGATTGTTCCTTAGTATGCGCATTGTTAGTTTCAAGTATGATTCTATGTTTTCTTATGGCGGCTACCATGGATGAGACCGTAAGTAATTTCATTGATAGTATGATTGTTTAAATACTTATCATGCTAGAATGTGTGTAGCTAGGGACAAAAGGATGTCTTATCCTGCTTGCTTTGTGTTAATCCATGCTAAACTAAGTTGATTCATACTTGCAAATAGCAAACACCATGTGATACTTGTATGTCTTAATTTGGAGTTAGTAATGACTTATAGTTTCCTTACAACTTGTGAATAGCAAACATCATGCGACACTTGTTGTTTGGATGACTCATGCTTAGATTAATCACATGCCTAATCATGTTACATTCTTTTTGTAGCATTCATTACTTGTCCATTTAAGTTCTCATATCCTATAATGGCATAAAATCTATTTCTATGTGGCTTAGTGAGGGTTTGGAGGAGCTAACCCTAACCTCTTATTGTTTTTCATCATTGAATTTGAGTTTGAGTTTTTACTTGTTTGTTACTCGATCGATGTGTTGTCCCTTATCCACTCACTCGATCGACTTATACTTGATACTCGACTGAAGAGTACTCGATCCATGTTGACCAACTTTCCTGAATTTTGTGTGATCACTTGATCTATTTCTATTTTTGCACACTAGCATTTGTTTAGTTGGCTTCTTAGAGCAATATTGAGATAACATGTTCATTTGGGAGATGACATTGACATGCTAGTCATATATTTACATTGACACTGCCGTTCACTTGCAATTTTATGTGATATCCTTGAGTGTTATCAATGCTTTAATGACACATTATTGTACATCTTTTGCATCTTACACGTCAATCATATTCACGATCTAATAACAAATTTATTTTAAAACAATCCAATCTAAACATATCAAATTTATTACTTGGACCATTTTTACGATATTCACTATCACTAATAATAATAAAATTTGCTGAAGAATCCTCTATTGTATATTACTACATTATAATTCTTTTAGCTTTTTAAAGTGATAAATCCATAGTTTAACTTGCCTTGCGTATTAAATTTTGGTTGTTTTTCTATGAATTATAACTTGGTGGCAGTATTTTTATAAGTTATTATATTATTATTTTTGTTCATGTAGAATAATTAGTATTTTTTTCTAATAGTAAAAATAAATTATTTAAATTATATGTAACACGGTAGAATTTTTGTGAGGGAATATGAATTGATTTTGAACCAATAATTGGATTTCTTCTTCTTGTAAAATGACTAAAAGAACCAAATCTTTATATATAAAAACACTTATTATAGTAGTATAATCGTTATTAATTCCAAATAAGTAAAAAGTTGGGTGACATTTTAACTACAAAATGACCTTATTTGAGTAAGAGAAAAAATACAAGAAAATTTGAGAGAAGCTTACAAGAATGCCATTGATGAAACGAATGGTAATGGACTGAACAAGGGCATAGGCAGCAAGATCAGCGGAGCTAACACGTCCGATGAAGCATTGTGTCACTACCAAAATCCCGAATGACGTCAATCGAAACACCATTGCTGGCAAGCAAACTCGCAAAATCTTCTTGGTCTCTTGCCATAGCTTGATTGATAGCTTGTTCTCCTCCTTACTTGAGATCCTTAGGTTTACTTCCAAAAGAGGCAAAGACTCCGCATCGGTACCCATCAATGGTTCACTGAGTAAGAGTCCCCCGGCAATAGAGGAAATGAGTGAGGAAAGAAATGATATGCAAAGAGGAAATGCGTGAATACATCAAGGGCTTGGAGATTGTTGGGGTAAGAGCTGTTGTTGGGAAAAACCTCCCACTTTCGTGTTGGTAGGATGAGAAATATGGGACTAATTAAGTCAATGACTTAATTAATACAAACTCACTTTTATTTTATTTATGTGGAGAAGGAATTTTACAAGATTTTGTGGGCACTCTCACAACTTGTGTTTAGCTTTCTTGAGCTCTCAATTTTTGTGTGTGATGATGCAAATGTACAACTTCTCCACCTATTTATAGGGGAAGGAGAGAATTCTAGAATTACACAAATTCCTAGAAAATATTTTGGAGGAATATTCTAGATTAGTTCTAGATTAATCTTCTCTAGATCCTTCTCATCTCTTCTCTTCTTCTCTAGATCTTTCCTCATAATGGACTCCTCCTATTTTGGATCTTAGCCCATTGAACTTGTATGCAATTTATTGGATAACCCATTTATCAAATGGGCTTGATTAAGGAGGGACCAACAATTCTCCCCCTCATGACTTAATCAAGCGATACGATGCCGATACCTTGACAACAATCTTCAAACTTCTTGGTCGGTATTACCTTGGTCATAATGTCTGACCAGTTCTCATCCGTGTGCACCTTGTCTAGTTGCAGAATCTTTTCTTCGAGAACATCTCGGATCCAATGATGCCGTATGTCGATGTGCTTTGAGCGGGAGTGAAGAGATGAATTCTTTGCTAGGTGAATTGTGCTTTGATTATCACATTGCAAGATATATCGATCTTGCTCTACTCCCAACTCTACCAGGAAGTTCTTCATCCATAGCATCTCCTTGTAGGCCTCAGTAGCTGCAATGTATTCTGCTTCAGTGGTGGACAAGGCAACACTCTTTTGTAACTTTGATTGCCAAGAAACAGCTCCCCTGCGAATGTAATCACATATCCCGACGTTGATTTCCTGGAATCAGTATCACCGGCCCAGTCGGCATCTGTGTATCCTTGAAGTATCGGCTTCTCATTTCCGAAACATAAGCACCTATTAGTAGTGCCTCGTAGATATCGGAGGATCCATTTCACCGCAGCCCAATGTTCCTTTCCCGGATTTGCTAGGAAGCGACTCACTACTCCAACTGCATAGGCAATATCGGGCCTAGTGCATACCATGGCATACATAAGGTTGCCTACTGCCGACGCATAAGGGATATTCTCCATATCCCGCTTCTCTTGTTCACTAGTTGGGCATTGCTTTGAACTTAACTTAAAGTGCGTAGCAAGTGGTGTGCTTACCGGCTTAGCTTGGTGCATGTTGAATATCTCTAGCACCTTTTCGATGTATCTTTCTTGGGACAACCATAACATCTTCTTTGATCGATCACGAGTGATCTTCATCCCAAGAATTTGCTTTGCCGGTCCTAAATCTTTCATGGCAAAGCTCTTGCTCAAATCTTTCTTTAGAGCAGCTATCTTGTTACGATCATGACCTACTATTAACATGTCATCGACATAAAGTAAGAGTATGAGAAAGTCGCCGCTAGCGTACCTCTTCATGAAGACACATGGGTCACATGGATTCTTCTTGAAGTCATGGTCTGCCATGAAAGAGTCGAACTTCTTGTACCACTGCCTTGGTGCCTGCTTTAGTCCATATAGACTCTTTGTTAGTCGGCAAACTAGATTCTCCTTGCCTGGTTCTTTGAATCCTTCAGGCTGCTCCATGTATATCTCCTCTTCAAGATCTCCGTGGAGAAAGGCGGTCTTGATGTCGAGTTGTTCGATCTCCAGGTCTAGGGCAGCTGCTATACCAAGAACAACTCGGATTGATGACATCTTCACTACTGGAGAGAATATCTCTTCAAAGTCGACGCCTTTCTTCTGCTGGAATCCTTTCACGACCAATCGAGCCTTGTATCGGGGCTTTGAGTTGCCATCCTCTGTCTTTATTCGGTATACCCATCTATTCTTCAAAGCTCGCCTCCCATTTGGTAGCTCAACCAACTCATATGTGTGGTTTTCATGCAAGGATTCCATTTCATCTTGCATGGCTCTTACCCACTCACTCTTGTGGGTGTCATTCATGGCCTCCTTGTAGCTTTGAGGCTCCCCCTCATCCGTGGGGGTCACATATTCATCCGATGTATATCGTGTAGATGGTCGTTTGTCTCTCAAAGACCTTCTCGGTTGAGACTCTAGTGGAGTGCTCGATTGTCCTTCTGGTGCTTGGTGGATTTCTTCATCACTATGCTCTGGAGTAGTATCACTCTCTTCAACATCTTCATTTCCTGGTGTAGCGTCATTTGAAGTGTCTTGTCGTATCGGAGAAGGGTCGGGGTCTGGTGTGTTCCTTTTGACTCTTGTCCTTTGCAAAGGAGAGGTCAACGTTATGAACTAGAAGTCGATGGAACCTTCCAGAAGGAGGCAAATCTCGCCGAAAGATGACAGAGATCGACATCTAAAAGTCGATGGAACCTTGTAAACTAGACTAGAAATCTCCCTATTGCACAATCCCTCAACATTATGAACTAGCCTTTGTTGTAGGATTTGGCTTTCAACGTTGACACATTAAATCCATTTGAAAGTATGAATTAGTCCAACAAGATCACATCATTCCGAGCAGCCTAAACAAAGTAGATTGTGGCAATGAGTTTGACCGTGGCGAGAGAGTTACTGGAGGAAGTAGGAGCACCAAAAGATCAGAGAACAAATTCCTGGCAAGAAGACAACGGCTCGAGGAAGACTAAGCATATGGGAGATAGAAGTGGAGTTTTGAGTATTCCAAATTGATTCTAACTAGAGAAAATTTGATGAAGCCTAGGAAGACCAAGCAAGAAGACAACGGATCGAGGCCACAACACCGGACTAGAAAAAAAAAGAACGAATGTTTGCTTGAATGCTATTAACGGCCTCATGCGGGAAAAATACAACATTAATAAAAAAAAAGTGGATATCGTAAATAATGGAGAAAATTAATTCAGTTCGTCCCGTGTAGGAGAGGTTCTTGTGGGTCCAAGAGTTGATCTTGAAAATGAGCTTGTCAATGAGAAGAATGAAATTTGTCTTCTTGAGACGTTTGGATCCAACAAGAACATCAAGCTAGATAAATCATTTGAAAATAAACAAGGAAGAAACCAGTTAATTAAGTTGGCAAGATGGGACTGTGACGGGGACAAACTCCTGTGAAGAAGATGGATGACTTGGAGTTGTTGATGGTGACACTAGAGGAGGCCGCAAAATCATCAAAAACGTGTTTGACAACAATACTATATAGGAGGAATGCGCTTTGCAAAAGATCATAAGGTCATCAAAATTGGAAATATGATTTAATTTGAGAGCTTGATGCTTATGATGTAAGTTGAAACCATAAGCATTAGAGAGATTAGAGAGCATACGAGAAAGTAGTCCAAAGTAATAACATAGAGGTAGGGAGAGAGAGAAGGTCACCTTGGCGAAGACCTTGTTGACTTATGAAGAAGCCGTGAAGCTCACCTTAAAATTGATGGAATAGGTAGGTGAAGTGATACATGACATGATAAGGTTAGAGAGGTAGGAGGAAAGTTGAGTTGGGTTAAACTGTCATGTATGAAGGTCTAGTTAATCGTATCAAAAGGATTTCTTAAGATCAATTTTCATGGACCATCCAAGAGAAGAACGTTTTATACCGTAATATAGGAGAAATTCTTTTGGCATATTAGGGTATCATAGCTTAGCTTCCGGCAAGGCATGAAAGCGAGGAATTTGGCTATGGTATTGTACAAGGTAGTGCAACACGAAATGGGTCTAAAGTCCGAAGGGGTTGAAAGATTTTGAATTTTTCGAATGAGAGCAATGATGGTATGATTGACACTTTTGAGGAGCTTACTATTAGACATGAAAACTTGGATGGTAAGGATAATATTAGGGACAACAATTTTCAAAGACTTCTTGAAGAAGTGGGAGCTAAAACAATCAGGTTCAAGAGCTTTTCTACCATCAATAGAGAAGATAATATCTTTAATAGAAGATGCACTAAAGGGTTGAAGAAGCGTAATAACAAAATCTTGGCTAATCAAAGACCCAAGTGAAAAGGATGTTAGGGTTCAAGGGTGAGTACAGTGGAGCAACATCAGTCAAGTATGAAAGTATTCAACAAGACATAGAGATTGATCATTAGGGTTAGAGATGATAGAGTGATTACCATCCAGAAGAATTATGATACGATAAAAGGGAACCGCTTCTTAATGAAGTTGTGGAAGAGAGGGAAAAAAAAAAAAAAGAGTCCCCAAACTTGGTCCATTGGAATTTGGATTGTTTTTAAATGGTTAAGCGTAGTTTGTGAGAGCATTCAAAAATATCTTGAATGGAGGAGGCTTCGAGTTCTTGGAGAATTGGGTCAAAGAGGCAAGAAGAAATATCATTTTGAATAAAGGAAATTTTCATTTGGATTTCTTTGATTTGAGTACTCAAATCATCAACATTGCTACAAGAAAGACTTCGGAGAGGTCCTTTGAGGGACTTTAACTTGTCCACCCCTTGAAACATGTGGTAGCCATGAATATCCTTGGACCAGCTTGCCCCATGGGGAAATTGATCTTGTTTGGCCAAGTATTGGAAAATCAGAATGGAGTATTCTTAGGCCCCATGGAAGAACCAAGACTGGTGAGGGAAGGTGAGTGATATGAAATCATTAGCTTTCCGAAATACACAATGGCGGATAGTTCAATAGGGCGGGGATAGAGAAAAGAGAGAAATCCATGAAATTTTATCAATGCCTGAGATGATGGTATTAAAATCACCAGCAAGCATCCAAGGGAGGGAGATAAAGCTCGAAGTATTTGCGAGAAAGTTATATTGGGGAATCCTTTCAGGCATATCATTGTGAGCGTAGAGAAAAAGAGGCTTGGGAAGGGGAGTGTAATTTGTATATATCGAAAACCAAAGGATTCCAAGAAACCCAAATGTGACAATGGAAGAGACAGTACCGTTAGATGACCATGTGTTTTGTTATAACGAAAGAAAAGGCGTCGAAATAAACAAATTTGCTTGCGAGTCGCTTGTAAACAAGTACGCACTACTACAAAGCAGGACAAATACCGCGGATATTTAAGGTTATATGCCGCGGACCAGATCTGCGTTATCAGTGTTCATTGTATTTACTTACAAGGCAAATACCATGGGCGTTTAAACCACTGCAATATTTTCTCTACTATATACCGCGGATGTACAATATTCGCGGTAATTTTCCTGTTTAATATCCTCCATGTTTAAATGTATATACCACGGATATAAAATATACTATACTTATATCCACGCTATATACTTTTATATACCGCGGATATTTCTTGACACTATATACCGTGTAGTTATGTCCGTGACATAATGCTTGCGACGTCCACGATTTAGTGTATGTGCAGTCCACAATATATTGTTTGTGATGTCCGCGACAAATTTTTGTGACATCCGTGAGATATTATCTGTTAGATCCGCAATATTTTTTTAAAAAATAATACCCACTCTTCCACAACCCGTCCAAATTGGAATTAAATGGAGAAATGAAAACAAAATTTAGTTTGCTACAAAGTTTTACACAAATTATATTCAGGCTATTCAGCTTATTTATTCGGTAAATCATTCTAAAAAAAATTCATGTTTAGTATCAACATCTTGCCTAAGATCAAGCTCACTATCTTTAACATCATAAGAGCAACAACCAAACAAAGCCTTCATCATACTCTTATGTACTTGGACATATTAAAATGAATGTATGGGATCAAGCTTATCTTGGGCCTTCTTAAGCACTTTCTATAGAAAGTTCCCTTGATCTTCAATCTCAAGTTTCAAATGGCTTTACATTTGGACAATACAAGAGAAACAATATTTTTAGTATCTACTTAAATTTAAGAATATTTTTAAGAAATGGAACTTTGAAAAGAAGCTCAATCATTGTAAGCTATACAAACAAAGAAACATACCAAATTCTATTATGAAGCACTCAAGGCAAACAAGTCAAATTTGGAAGAAAATTCAAATTTCTTTAACTCACTTTAAACTTGATGGAAATTCAATGAAGCTCCCTTCAAAGTCTCCAACATCTTGCATCATCATTTTTCTAAATCCAATACAATCAAGAAAAGTAAGTTTTCATCTCTTTCAGCAAGACTTCAATTGTTCTCCTAAATATAAAAGTGAAGGGTTTAAAGGTAGTAGATATTGTTCTTCCAGATCAGTATTAGAACATCTTGACCTATCAATGGTTAGTTTATATAAAGCATTATATGTTCAATCAAATAAAAGAAAAGATTGATGTGTTTGGCATCTCAACTAGTTTTTCTTGACGTTTAGCACTGAATAATCATGATAACAATCATATCTGAAAACCAAGAAGCCTAATCCACCCAAGAATTTGAGTAAGTCGGACGTCTTGATCTGCAAAAGTTAGTTCAGGCACATAAAACTCATTAAAAAGTAGAAAAAACAAAAATGAAAAGTATTAGGGTTCATTGTCTAGATAAAAAAAAGAAGATTTTGATACAAGAATAAAACAATATAAGAGCTTATTCAAACCTTTTACATTGGATACTACACAAAGGAACATGGTAAAAAAGCATGAATTAGAGGTATTATAGTGACCTACTTAGGAGCATGTCCTCAAAGCTCTGTGATATTGTTGTCTTGCATATAGCACAAATCCAACAAATTCATTGCCACCTAGAACAACTAGCTAGAACGAAAAAGAGTTCCATTAAGCACCAAAGTCTAATGAATTTGATAAATAAAAGAAAAAACAACTAAGAGAATGTATGTTGCAAGTCTAACAGAGCACGCATCTATGACCTGATCACAACCAAAACAAGTAAAAGTACAATAGAAATAATGCAGAAATAATAAGAAAATGAAAACGTCTATGATGGAGCTCTCGTGATAACTTTCTCCTCATATCATCATATCAGAAAAAGAAAACCAAACTAATAAACATAAATCACTTTCTAGCTAATTTACGAAGGTCTCTTGACAGTCTTTATATGTCCTTTAGCCAATCTCAACCTTAACTTGTGTATAAACAGCAAACTTTAGACATCAAAAGACGATTTTTTGGTAAAACACCGAGAAATTCATAATAAAAAGAAAATGCAAAATATAGATAGCAAAACATACAAAAAAAAAAAGGAAAAGTAGAAAGGTATGTATGAAACATAGTATTATAATAAACATAATCATGGAATGAAGTAGTATAGCAAAGAAGGAAATGATTCAAGAATGGAATCTTGAGAGCTCACAATTTAGGCAAATGAAGTATTATATTAAAATTTATAGCAAAATTTATAACAAATGAAGAGTTTATAGCAAAGTTACCTACATAATATTATCAAGTCCACTGGATCTCATATTTTTAGCTCTTTGTGTGCAGAGCTAGTAGCAAATAACTCGCCAAATGGATATAAATCAATGGCAGTATATTTGTCTTGGGTCACAGCAGAAGAAGCTCCAACAAGTACCAAATCTTCCAGAGAATCAAAGCCTACACATTCCACATAACTACTATGAACAATTAAACTCTAACAAGTTGAAAACAGAAAAGAGAGGTAACTAGAAGCATTTAAAATAATATGTTCTCACCATGCACCAACAATTCTAGAACAACTATTTCTAGATGCTGGAAATCTTATAATACAGTAGTAAATGGTCTCCTTGCATTGGTTGCAGATACAACTAACCAAAATGAACCTATTAAATGCTGAATTTACTAATTCAACAAAGCAAAAAAATGGTATGTCAATAGCATGCTCAACAACCTTTATTACTTATTGATGGGTTTCAACAACAACAAAAATTATCAAACTACAATTTCCATGTACATACTCAATCAAAAATGATATGTAAATGTGAATCATAATTTATCGAATAGACAACAGAGAGGAGTCTTTACGAGAAGAAATCTTAGTCTTGCATTTGCTAAAAATACAAAAGAAGGGTTTTGTGGAAGATGTTGAGAGAAGAAAATGGAATGAAAGCGATGAGAATGGGGAGAATAACAACCACCCAAACGGATCTCAACAAACCCAATCTTCATATGCTACTCGTCTCAAGTATAGTTGTCCCATTTTACAAATAACCCTAGTTTATATCCAAGGTGAAGGGTTAAAACTGTAGGATACCACACCTGTGCCTTGCTTCTCCAATCGATACCAAGAAACAAGATGATTCTCCCTTGGTTGCTTCTCCAATCGATACCAGTAAGCAAGATACCAGACGTGTGCCCTGCTAGGCACCGCCTGCAAAACTTACCTGAGAAATTGGTAAGAATTTGTCGAATCCTGATGAAATCTACAACAACCTGGATGAGAAATAGAAATGTAAAAATACTCTCTGCCGTCATAATTATGCATATAAAGCATTTGTTCATCTTGTTAAAATCAAAATCATAAACCCTATAAGTAAGAAGACTCGCTGAAGCCAGAACTGAAGACATAGACGCCGATAATTGATTACCAACTATGAAAACTCGAGTACGCTATCACCTTCTCAGATAAAACAATGAAGATTAGAATTTACGTCGATGGGTGGTTTGGTTCGAATTAGATGGCTAAGCAGGGATGCTGGAGGTGAGTGATGTTAAACAACTACCCAACAGTTCCTTTATCTCGCTAGATATTAGAAAGAACATTAAGGCACGACCATTCTTTGAATAAAAAGAAAACAATACATTTTCCGTATAAAATTTGAGCGAGGATGAGGCATTTACACCGGTGGTTCAAATCTGCCCTATTTACTTACTTAAATATCCGGGCGTGAGATGTCCGCGGTATATGTCTAAACATTTTTTTTACATAAACACAGGTTCTGTAACTCCGGTGTATTAAGTCTCAACTCAATTTTTTGTCTCTCGGATTAGACTTTATACTGCGTAAACTTAAGCCTGTGACATATTTAGGTGGTGTATTCTTTTTTTTTAGTAGTGATGAGTACAGGTCACCAAAATCAACAACGAACACAAAAGGACAATCCTTATTTGTGCACTTTTGATATTAATCATTTATTCTAGTCCTTATTTGTGAACTTAAGCCCATATTTGGGGCTTTTTTTTATAGTTTTTTTCTTGTTTGTGCAGTATATTCTTTGACGTACACTTTTGAAGGCATCACTGTGTACACAAAATTCTTTTTTTTTTTTAATTATTATTCTCGCAAAACAGGGTTAGTTTTTTAGCTCGTTCTCATGTTACTACCATTTTTTTCGTTTACATACGGTTTCGAAAATGTAATACGGAAATGATTAATCCTTAACAAAACTCGATCATTTGCAAAAAAACATTAAAAAAAAGGAATGAACAACAAGATGTTATTATTTCTTATATTTGTCACAGGATCAACCAAACGATGTGGACGGTACACGTCCAATGAGCCACACACAATTCAAGCACACGAAACTTCATCTTAAAATTAATCAATTGACAATAAGAGGAGTATCTCTTGAAGCTTATATACTAGTCTAACTAACTATTATGTTATCGATGTTGGAAATAATTTCTCCCTTAACATCTCAGCACGAGATTAGTGGCTCATATGTCGACACATTTTCTACCAATTTCTTCAGATCAAATGCGACATCTTGTAATTAACATTAATCTTCCAGAGTATATGCAATGTTTAATATTATCTCATAGCACATTTCCACCACATTCAAAGATTCAGGCTAGGAACACTTAGCAAGAATGACAAGTTTATTACAACCTTGGAGCAGAAACAACGGAAGCATGTCAAGAATGATCGGAAGTCTCGCTAGATTGAGTAGATTCTCTAGTAGATTCATGGAGAAATATCCCAAGTCGCTTTGTCGTCTTCTTTACCTGCAAATAATATGTTTAGGTAGCAGATTTACTACGAAAACATGTCAAGTATATACTTGTCAATATACAAATGTACTTGTTTTTCATTTGCTCGAGATCTTACCTCTCCCTTCCAATCCATTCTCCATGTTAATATAACGAGTGTCATTAATTGGACTACGTTACCAATCAACATTCCGGTCCATATTCCCTGTTTGACGATGGATATTATTTTGAATAAGCATAAAAACTACACAAAGTGACAAAGATATATTTTTGTGTAACATAGTTAACTCCCATACCGTTATTCCAATTTTAGCTACAAATGCAAGCAAACATCCGAGGGGAATGCCAACCACATAATAGGACACGAGGTTAACTATAGCAACCTTCGCCTGTGACCCACAACCTATTGCAACGCCTGCTTACATGAATGAAATATATGGTTGAGTGCTACGTGTTAGGATTTAAATACAATCAAGAGAGAAAAGAACGCGAGAATTAGTGATTCAGTTTACTGCGAATTTGTGACTACTCGTTTGGAGACACTGCCAACTTAGAGTTTTGTAGTTTTTTTTTAAGAACGAAAGAAACAAAATTAACATGCATGATAAACTTGCCTGAAAAAACCAATTGGCCACCCTTTACGAGCATTGTGAAGGCAAGGAGAGTAGATAGCTTAGACGTTGACTTCGCAACCTCATCATCGCTTGTGAACAAGTATGGGTACGAGTCACCGAAAGCGAGAAAAAGAACACAAAAGAATAGCGCAACAGCAGCTGACATACAAACTAAAACCTTAACCGAAAACCTGGCAGCCTCAACATTTCCACGCCCCAGTTCGTTAGAAACTCGTACACTAACGAGAACATATATGCATGCACACGAGAATAAAAGGTCAGTTGGTTGAGTGTAAAGCAAGTAAAGCTAAAGATGAAATAGTTGATTGGCTATTTGGTTTTATCATACAAATGTACCTTGTTGCACCCATAAAACCAAGGAGTAACATGTTCACACATAAATTAACGTTCAAGCTGAAATATACGTCAATATGATTTTATGAGAGAAAAAACTTATGTAATAATAATGGAAAAACATTCAAATATATACAAGAAGGTAGGATGGTAGAGATTATACCAAATAGAGAATGCATCAACCTCGACTACGGCGTCTTCTGAGTATCCAGCTATCAACACAAGAACTGAAGTGTACCATAGCTGAAGGCTAATGTTAGCAAACAAAAATAAAAAGAGTTAGACAAGCCTTGTAGGTATCAAAAAGTTGCTCATGTTAAGTACAACATTTTGTAGACCGAGAGTCGTGTGCATGAGTACGTGCACATACACGTTAGGCCCAAGTTCAACGGAATTCCACCCTAAAATCAACAGGCAATAGGAGGTGGAGTTCACCGAACTTATATATTAGGATCACAATCTCAATGAACCATCGGTGATTAGAGAAACATACCAAAGCATGACACCCGACGAAAGCGAAAGCTTAATAAGGGGTATAAGATCAGCAAAGGCAAGTATGGAGAAGCCGGTCCATGTATTCTTACACCAACCTCCAAAAATGTAAACCCAAACACAAATAACAAATCCCCATTGGGTTATGATCATAGCACCCATTGCACCCGGGATCCCGAAATCGAGTTTATCCACGAAGAGCCATGAAATGAGCACATGAACTATGAAAACCACAGAGGAAAGCCATCCATTGATCATGTTCTTCATTTGTGATTGCAGATACATATTGATTGTCAAAGTAAATGCAAGGGTATAAGAGTATGGTATAAACCATAACGAAATCGCCTTGGTTGCTTCGGATATATTGTCTTCTTCTCCTAAGAGTCTGTAGATAGAACTTGAGAAGATCAACACAGGAAGCAAGATGGTTGCAGTAACTATGTTGACAACCCACGAGCGTTGCAAGTAGATGCCCAACATATGGTATTGTTTAGCTCCAAATGCTTGCCCACAAAGTGTTTCGGTAGTGGTAGACATTCCTAACTGCATATATATTTGTGCATATATCGATATAAAAAAGTATAACTACAAACATTATTGGCTTTAAACGTTTAAATATTTTATCTAAATTGGTTTATAAACTCAAAATCAGGAACCCATTCATATTTTACAAACAAACTAAAAGCATATCAACCGATTGAGTTTTCGGATGTTACTAATTTATCAAGTTGTCGAGTATTAGCAACGGACTAGACTGTCCGAGTCCTATTAATTTAGACGTTAATTTGAGTAGTGGCGGAGACAAGGAGGTAAGAGATGAGACTGTGCCTCCATGTGACGGGATTGGTGCGAAAAAAATGAGAAAAAAAAAAAGTTTAAAGATTTTTTTTTTAAAAAAAATAAAAAAAAATTCGGTCCATCCGGTCTTGGATCGGACCTGGACCGAATTTTTCGGTCCATTTCCGGTCCTTCCTTTTCCAGAAAAAAAAACTTTAGTATAATTTTTTATTTAATTTATAGTTTTTAGTGTTTAATTTATAACATAATATGTGAATTACTATGAAAATTAATATGCAATGTCTTATACGAAAAAAAATACTGCTGAAAATGGTTAATCTAGTTCATTATAACACTCAACAATAAATCATCAACCACTGATCCAAGTGTTACTAAAGTTATATCATTAGTTATCGTGTCCGGTACGATGGTTAATCTAGTTCATTATAACACTAAACCATGTACAAAAAATACTGCTGAAAATGTACTAAGGAGATGGGTACCAACAAGATGAATTGTCGATCGGTATATGTCCAACTTCCTTATCTCTTGAAAAATGTCAGCTGGGACCATCAACTTTTCTAGAAGTGTTCGCATTGTTTTTTTTGTTTTTTTTTTTCTTTATACGGTTCAGTGTTATAATGAACTAGTTTAACCCTTATATGGTACACGTACGATAACTAATGAAATAACATTAACTCGATTTTATTTAATACATTATCCGTTGTTTAATCATTTAAATTCACAATAGACTCGAGTCTGCTTTACGAATCCAATTAACTAATTAGGAAAAAAAAAAAAGATGTTTACCATTAATTTAATATAATATACATCAATAGACTACCTCAAGCATGGTAATGTTACTATACTAATATAGGTAAGATGTATATATATATATATATATATATATATATATATATATATATATATATATATATATATATATATATATATATATATATATATATGTAAAATTTTGTCAATACTAATGTAATAAATCATAGCTTTTTTAATAAATAGTTATTAATTGTAACATAGGTAAATATATTATAATTTATTATTAAATTAATAAGATAAATTATAAACTTTGTATTTAAGTGATAAATTAACAAATATTTGAAAGGGTTTATAAAATAAAAATTGGAGATATTATATTATTCTTGATCCTCATATGTAATATATTTGTTTATAAAATAAATTAATATTCATAGTTCATATGAAAAATAATGTAACATTTATATCTAAAAGACTATAAGAAACCATACGCCTTTTTCGCTACATTTCCTTTTTTATTTGATTATTTGTTTATGAAATGATCAATCTTGAGTAGGGATTACTTAAACAGAAGTTCCATTTTTGGACGGGTTGTTATAATCATTACACACCAAAAAAATTGTATCACTACTCTAAAGTTGTGCAGTAAATTAACAATTATCCCAAGTTCCTTATATATCTTTAAAATAATTTTTTTTCTTCATCGAAAAAGGCATAAATATCGACCAATAAATAAAAAAAGTTTATTTATTTCGACTTATATATTACACGAATTAAATGCTTTGATTTTTTATATTTCAATACGTATAATATTCTATTATTATAACTGTTATAATAGAATTGTGAAAAAAGTATGGCTTCAAAACCCTTATATGTCATTATAATTTTGAGCGAACTGATTTAATGTTACTTTTTTGTTATTGGTTCAAATCCTAATATGTATGATAATTAGAAAACATAAGGTGGTATTTTAAGTACAAAATGATCTTAAAGGAGGAGAAAAAAAATAGAAACAAAATTGAGAGAAGCTTACCAGAATGCCATTGATGAAACGAATGGTGATGGACTGAACAAGTGCATAGGCAGCAAGATCAACGGAGCTAATATGTCCGACGAAGCATTGTGTCACTACCAAAATCCCGAATGACGTCACTCGAAACACCATTGCAGGCAAGCAAACTCGCGAAATCTTCTTGGTCTCTTCCCATAGCTTTATTGATAGCTTGTCCTCGTTATTTTGGAATCTAGGGTTTGCTTCTAAAAGTGGCAAAGATTCCACCTCGTTACCCATCAAAAATTCACTACGTGAGACTCTAAATCGGAATGAATGAGGCAAGAAATGATAAGAGAATTGTGGACGTTTTATTGTGAAGAGAAACAAGGGGTTTGGGATTGTGGGGTAAGTTTTTGCTGGACTAATAACAGTTTGTGTAACATGAGAAGTTGCGTTAACTTTTCTTATTTTTGTCTTGGGTTAAAGACCTGGAGGACACACGTTTGTAGGACACACATCTGTAGAGTCACTCTAAAATCAATTTGCAATAGAAGGACTAGCCAATGAACTTATATATTAGGCTCACAATGTCCGTGTGGACTAATCGGTCAACACTTTCACGGATTAGTCTACGTGGATGGGATAATTTTTTCGTCCATCTCCTTAATCAATTTCTTAAATGTCTTAAAGGCTAACAAACCCGATAAGTCATAGACACAACGGTAGGACATTGTGTCTGAAGGCTAGCTATTCAAAGCGGACGGATTGATTTTTCATGCTACTCCTCAATCAATGTCTAAAGGCTAACAAACCCGATAAGTTATAGACACTACCATATGTCTTGGTTGACATTTGATGTCGTGTCTTAAAACCAGATTAGCAAGTTTTTTGTCCAACTCCGCAATCAATGTCTTGAAAGATAACAAACCTGATAAGTTATAGACACAACCAATCGATGACGTGCCATAAGATTGGCAAGTGCAAGCGGACGGGACAACCTTTTTGTCCAATTCCGCAATTAATATCTTAAAAGGCTAACAACAAAGTATCTCATGGACACAACCAGTTGACGGCGTGTCATAAGACCGGAAAGTTCAAGCAGACGGAACAACTTTTTTGTCCAACTCTACAATCAATGTTATGCGGTGCAGTTGTGCATCCATTTATAAAAAATAAAGCATACGATCATATGTAAAGGACGCACGATCTCCCATCTAGGAATTATGTATGGCCATGTCATAAAATAAAGAGCGTAATTGATGTTGTTAGACGTTCTCATTCCTTACTATAAGAATGAATTTTCTATCTCACATGACTCGAATAAAATATAAAAGATATTTCTTATACATATAAAAAAAATGAAGAAATTCCAACCGACTGAAAACAGCCTCTACAAAGGACCACCGGCTACCACCACTCAGTATCTACCACCTCCAATGACAGGAACATAAGTATCAACAAGATTGCAATCGACAAAAAACTTTCAATGATCTCTCAAGGTGACTAGTGACATTACAATCCAATACCATTAGTTGGAGTATCACGACTTGAAAACACGTTGAAGAAATTGCAACAAACATTCACGTTCAACATCAAGCAAATTAAACAAAACTAAACATGAACCTTCTGAACTTAGCCCATAACTCGATCGTAATATTCGCAACTCAATCTATTGCGGCTATTGCCTACATGAACCGGCCGCGGGCGAGGGCTCACATGAGAGCATTAATCATGGAGTGATAGGTCGATTGAAGAATACATTAACCGGTGGTATCAATCGATCAATGGGTCTCTTGGATGTAATTACGTAAACGGAGGTGAAATGAATCGTTAGGTAAAGCTTTTTCATTCTCAATACAAAATTTGTTTCATTTTCCGTATTTGTTTACTTGATAAGTTTTTAAAAATTTATTTAACCATATTTCGTTCCCTTGAAATTTCATAAAACGATTTCAGGATATTAATAAATGGCCATATGTAAAAACTATTTTCGTTAGTATTGCATTTCATTTTTTAAATACAATCAAACGGCCCAAGGAGTTGATTGATCGATGGAATCTAGTGGTTCAATATAGGTTAATGTTTAATAGGTAGCCAAAGATAGGTGATCGACCGAAAACTACCACTGTGTTATACATTATTCACAAAGTGATCATTTTGTGAACAATATTTTTCCTTAAGAAGATTTATTTATTTTTGTGAGCAAAGAGGAAGAAAGAATCAAAAGTAGTTACTTTTTAGATATAGTTTATATGGAAGTTTTTGGATGTGTTTCTTGACATTGTTCTTGGAACTAGTGATTATCACAGATCGTGAAATAGGCTGCTGAGACATAGGATTGGGAAATTGCAGAATGGGCACAAGGTTTGTAGATGTTGTAACGGGCTGAGGGTCAAGGAAGGTTAACGGACTAGGCTGCTGATAAATGGTGGTTGAAGTGGTTCGTGGTCATATTGTAGAATTGTTAGGCTAAATTTGGCCACTCATCCGAAGGTTGTGATGTTTTATGAGCAAGTGAAGGTAATTTTTGAAATGGAATTTTATATTTGATAAATCTCAAATGAGGGGATGTGTAAATTTTCTTTGTAACTAGATCAAAACATTAATAGAAACTTTGTGTTGATTAATACCCGATGAACACATACGGAGTTGACTCAGGCAAGAGTTTGTATTGATTATATGGCCTTATTCAAGGAAAACACAAACACCCGAAACTTTTCAACTTGGAATAGTTGGGATTTGTGTTAGTCAGTTTGAAGAAAGGGGGTTCATTATGATCAGTGGAATTGGATAGGCGATTTATGAGATAAGTTGTTATGATCACGGCATGGGGCCAATGTTCCAAGGGAATTCCGGAATGAACCCCATTATGCTTGTGTTTTTGTTCGGAGACCCCATTATGCTTTGGTGTATGTGGAGGAGTGGTGAGATGAGTAATGCCGGAATCACTTAAGAAACTTCAAAGATCGACGTACTCTCCTCCATTATCGGAATCGAGAAATTTTTTTGTTTTCTTATCAAAGTAATTTTCAAGTAAGGAACGGAATTTGATGAACATAGTTTTTGTACCCGATTTGAACTTTAGAGGATACAACCAATTGTAGCGAGTGAAATGATCAATAAAGACTGCATAATACCGATAGCCGTCATATAACATAATTGGAGAACTCCACACATCAGAAAATATGATTTCTAGAGGATAACGAGATTGAATACTAGAATCACGGAACGACAATTTATGAATCTTATTAATGTTGCAAGAGCTAATACTTGATCAAACTTCAAAAAACTTAGAGAAAATTTATTGGCAAGAATTTGAAAAACCCTAGAATACCAATGACCTAAAGTATGATGCAAGATACTTGGTAAGACACGAATGACTGAATTCAGTTGAGAAGTTGTATTTGGACAATAGTAGACACCATCTATGCATGGTCCCCTTTAATAATATTGGTTTTGGACGTGAGGTCCTGCTTAAAGAAACAATTTGAAGTGAAAACTACGGCATAGCTGTTATTTTGTGTGAGTTTTGAAACCGAGATAATGTTCTTAATTAGTCATTTCGGAAACACGTAGAACATTAGTTAGATAGAAAATATGAGATGGATTAGACTTGACATGAGTACTAGAATGAGAAATAGATAAGCATTTACCGTTTCCGCCATGTATGTCATCCGGTCCCGTGTACGGATAGTGCAACATAAGGTTGTCGAGTTCTGTTGTTACATGGTGACTTGCACCGCTGTCAATGAGCCACTATTGGTGAGTTTGGTTAGTTGTAGCAACACTTGCTTGTGGGTTTCTTGGGAATCGCATGGAGGGTGGTGGTTTTATTGTCGGGTGAAAAGCAAGAAAGGTCTTGCATTGATTCAATAAATGTCCTACGACTCGACACCACTGGGATCGACCTTTGAACGCTTTTGGGGCATTGGAAGGTTGGTTTGCAAGCTGATTTGTTTGAATCTGAGTATGTCTTGAGGTAATTGTTGTAGGATCATTGGAAGACCAAGTAGGTAGAGTAGTCTTACCATTGTTGTGCCTAGAATTGGTCAGAGTTGTGAACGCCGTTGCTGGAATTGAGGCCTGTTTTCTCCTTGTTTTTGAGCATAGTTCATGGTTTAATAGTTTCTTGTGCAAAGCTTCGAAACTTATTGCAGTGTCGCGAGCATTGATCACCACCGGCTGATTAGTTCATCCAAGCTAGCCTCGAAGAACATAGTTTGTTAAATCTTCTTGTTGTACTGGTGAGTCTAGTGAAGCCAGAATATTTGCCAAGGAGCGTAGCTGTTAAGTTGGAGATACACTGTAACGTTGTCATTGTCCTTCAACACAGATTGTAAACGATCCTTAACCTGTTTCACGTGCCCTCGAGAAGGGTTCCCGTATGTTTCTTTCAGCGTTTTCCAGACCCCGTTGGAGGTTGTGTCCGCTACCAGAAAAGAGGCCACTTCAGTCGAGAGTGTACCCAATAATGCCCCGTAAACTTGCTTATTTTGTCTATTATAGGTTTGATAAGCCGGATTAGGAGTAGTAGAGTTCTCCAAAGTTTGTGCAGGTACTTCGATTGTTCCAAGTATGTAGCCATGGAGATCGAAGCCTTCAAGTGTAGGAATAAAAACCTGCTTTCAGTTGAATTAGTTAGTAGGATTGAGTTTGATTATGTTCGTAAGGACCACAATCGTGAATGGTTTGTTGAGTTCGTATGGATTAGCCAATGAAGAAGCATATTCAGTCATGGTTGAGAGATTTGTAGAGGAGGCGGATCAAGTTAGGTTGATACCATATAAGGAAGTGTAAAGAATGTATATTGATGAATATGATAATAGATACTTATACACACACAAAAGATATGTATCATATAAATAGGAGAGATAAAGATCTGATAAGGTATCTATGGGAGAACCTGATACGGTGGAGATACGGTGGAGGGAATATTATTTATAACATGTGGGTTGTGGAGAGAAGCTAAGAGAGTTTGATAAGATCAAATCTTTGCTAATATAAATGATTAACGGACCTAATATAAAAGGTTGGTGAACTACTCATGTTACGATTCGTTTTATGACTGAACCAGGGCTTGTTAGGCTTGTTAGGCTTGGTTCTAACAGGTTGAACCTTGGACATTAAAGACTTTTTTTTTTTTTTACTCTGTGAGAACCTGGATTATGAATCATCGCGCTTGTGTCTAATGTGGTCTATTTCAGTCATCCATGACTCTTGAAATAACATTTCTTGAATACTCAGCATTTGAAGTATTTGGAACCATCTGTGTGTCTAACGTGGTCTATTTCAGTCATCCATGACTCTTGAAATAACATTTCTTGAATACTCAGCATTTGAAGTATTTGGAACCATCTGTGATCGCGAGTTGCAACAGCATTGCACAAAGCTTATATGTCATGTCAGGCTCCTGTAATAGGAAGTGTCATTTGGTCTAACAGAACAGGTCCCGGATATTTTTTGGGCCTATAATATTTATTTTTAGTTGATTTATATAATGTACATTAGATTACTGGTCTTAATGGTTAGAATTCAATTTCAGTGAGTATGAACTCCAGCAAAATAGATCTTCGATTTGACTTGATTGCAGTCAAGGCAAGACATTGTTGCCTTACAAGATAACAACTACACAAACATGCAAAAAGGAATACACAGAAACAAAAGAATGAATGTTGAGATCAAAATTGGAGGCCATCAGCATCATCTTCCCATTGAAGAATAGCAGAGCCGATGTTTTGCTCTCGCTTGAGCCTATCCTTCAAGAACCAGTCACATATTTTCCCTGCATTCAACTCTTCTATTTCACAGCCTTCTTGCTCTGCTACCACTCTCAATAGGTTCAAAGATGAAATCTACATTAAAAATAATTAGGAAATTAATATGAAATGGTTCATTCCTGATTTGAACATATTGAAAGGTGAGATGATTATTCAACATTGAACAGAAAAATCAATCATTCTGTGACAGGATGATTGATTTTTATGTGGAAATGACACAAAATGAGAATAATCAGATTGTTGGATGAACACAAATTACCGTTAATCTGCAGAGAAAACGTTCATGGGTACTTAAACCCGACATTTCAACAAGACCAGCTTCTTCAAAAGACAAAAAACTTCTTCCTCCAGCACTTGCGTTCTCATCTCCTTCAGATGCTCTAGCTATGAGTTTTCTGTTGGATTTTGTAGTCACTTTAGCACTTGATCTTCTATGCTGCATTGAACACCATAGGAGTTTGAAATTGGCACTAAATAACATTCTTCTTCACAACATGAAAATTTAGAGTTCAGATTATCTGAATGTGCAAAGCTGAATAATTGTTACTTGTTACCAACCCTAATTCAAGTGTTCTTCAATTTGTCATATTGACAAATAAACAGACATCAAAGTCAACTAGAAGAGCCACAAATTGGCATCAACATATTGACTAGAGATGTACAAATCATTTGAATGACATAAAACCTAGAGAAAAGAGTCATATGACAGTTCTGTAAATGCAAATTCATGCTTCTTACCAATAAAACAAAATACAATTTCCACATAGCATAGTAAATGTTCAACTGAACCTAATCCATCCACAATTGGACATAAATCGCACTTTATGGGCAACTGAACATAATCCAATCTCCCGTTTTCAGTTATGCAAAATTCATATTTCATTAATCAGTTTCTCGACGTCTTATCAAGCATTATTAAAACACAAAGTGTGGAAGATTTCAGATGAACAAAACGCAGTGCTCACTTCTTCATTCAAATGATAACCATTCCCCAACTACGCGTTGATGTTTACCATTCTACTTTCATCGATTCAAGCAGTGAAATATAAGTAGATGCAAGAGGGACAAGCACTTACAATGCAAACAGAGAGGATGAGGAAATTTTCACCTGAATCCCTGGATCCCGAGACGAAGGTCTATAGTTTTGTGATGAATTTTGGAGTATTGAACCGCTGTTCATGAAATTCACGCGGAAGGAAGAAGAGTGGGCAGAATTGGAATGAACGAGGTTCAAGAGGAATGGATTTTGCTGAAGCGTCGACATTGATGCTTTGGGGGTGCGTTAATGGCTGAGAGAGGGCGGGTGAGAGTTTCTTACTGAATGAAAACTCACAAGAGGGTTAACGGTTGGCGTTGGACGGTTCGAGGAGACGATAACATCTGGTGGGTTCCACCGAGTCAAGTCGCAGACTATAACTGAGTTCTACACCGACCCAGACCGAACCGGGTTTATGAGAAACGCTGAACCCCATATATGGACCACATGATATCTTCTCGGCCGGTTCTAGTCCCTTAAATCTTACCAGAGGGTCCCTTAAATCCTGTATATTAGATACATAGGAATTCGTTTATTGTACACTAAGTTTTGACTTTTTTAATTTTTTGATTGGTGTCTACTAAGTTTCATATTTTTTATTTGTACCTTTAGATTTTTGCCTTTTTCCTATCCGTGTTTATTTTTATTGAAATCGTACATTTTTTTAGTTTTCTGTTAATAATTAAAAATAAATTTAACGGGTCATAAAAACGCTGGAGACAGATCTACAACGTTTTCAGCTCTTCACAACATTCATGATATTCCGCCAAAGAGGGTCGCTCAGGACTCAGGAGGGAGGGATCTGCTTAGGCGGGAGGGATTCGGCCTTCAAATTTGACACGGTCATGCGTTTGAAGTAAATTAACAAAGATAAAATACAAGAAAATCGTATGGTAGCAACAAAAACAAATTATGTTCATGATATCTCCAATTAAGCAGTTAATTTGATGAAACTTGGATCCAGGAAAGAGAATGGGAAGCATGAAATCAAGTATCACAAAAAAAGAAAAGGTAAAAGCTAAAGAAAAAAGGTAAAGAGAAGAATTACAGCAAACAGAAATGCAAGTAGGAAGAAGGAGGACAAAAGCTAACTCTAAAGAGGCATGGTCCATTCAAGATTGGATTCGGCTTGAAAAATTAATCTATTTGAGAACACAGTTGTTGATGAATAATGATAGCAAAAACTGAAAATCGACAAGGAAACTTGATTTTGCTGGTTTACTTCAGCCTTAAATTTTTCACAAAAATCAAAACCCAAAAATTGGATGTGTCAAAATTGAAGGCCGATGTATTCGTGTAAACCAGCGAAGAAACAAACCTGAGACCCTCGTCGTTGGAATGTTTTTTTTTTAGGAACTAGGTAAGTGACTCGATCACCGTGATACACCGGTGAAACGAGAGCCCATGAAAAGACGGTAGACGAAAATAACCGTCAATGGAACAATATAAAAAACAAAAACATGAAAAGAAAAGAGCTAAATGAGAACAACAATGGATAATCACGGATGGTGAAGGGAGAACTCCATGGAGACAAAGCAAGTGACACAACGAACCAAGCACTGCCGAAGTAGCACCGTCGGAAACATGTATAACAGGAAACGAACTCCTAGGATCGTGAAAACGAGACTTTAAGAAAGCAGTTTCCACTAAAAGGAGCTGTCAGGATAGTTATCGGGATGGTCGTTGGAATGTTTTGAATGTTTTAACATCTTGCCTATTCTTTTCAAGATATTTATTTTTAATTGCTAATGGAAAAATCAAATATATATATATATATATATATATATATATATATATATATAAATATAATAATGTTTTTTACTAGAATGGTCGCAGAAACACAAACAAGGAAAAAGGCAAGAAGAAATGTTAAAATTTGTGACACCAACCGAAAAAACCAAAATTTGAAAGTCACTGTTTGACTCGAAATTTTCACAAATTTATCATCGATAAAATAATAAATAGAGTAAATAATTACTCAATCGATAAATAATAATTGATGGTTTTTATATTAAGTATACAAAAATATACAAAATGAATACCAATTCAAATATAGTATGAAGGTGTGAAAGAAATAAAAAAAAATTAAGCAAAATAAAAGTTAAAAAAAGAGAGGCTATATTGCTTTTCTATTTCCAAATAACCTACAGGGAATTGTGAAAGAAAAGTGAACATACATTTTCTTATTTAATTATAATAAGTAGTTAGACAGTTGTGGTGGTTGTTATTGGTGGTTTTTATTCTACAACTGTCTAATATTGCATATATTTAAAGCCTGATCTATCAAAGAAAAAGGGGACAGTAACAAAAGAATCGTGAAAATAGCAGAGGAAATCAGGAGTAGAAGAAAAAAGAAACAGAGGAAAGCAGGGTAGAAACTAGGAACACATTTTTTGAATGATTTTATAGAAATCATTCTTCCCTTTTCTTCTTTTCTTTTTATTAAGCACATGAACGATTTACTACATTCTCCACAAAATCGGTATCCATCAAGGCAAATTTTCGATCGCTACACAAGGCACCACCGCTACACAAGGCACCACTGCAAACCCGTGGTTGAATGAAACTAATCGCATCCACTGCAAAAATTCGCAGTCGGTAGGAATCGATGGATTCCTCCACTGCAAAAACTCGCGGTCGGTAGAAATAGATGGATTCCTCCACTGTAAAAACTCTCGATCGGTAGGAATCGATGGATTCCTCCGCTGCAAAAACTCGCGGTCGGTAGGAATCGATGGATTCCTCCGCTGCAAAAACTCGTAGTCGGTAGGGATCAATGGATTCCTCTGCCGCAATCGAGCCACTTGGTTCCTATATAATAATAACGATCGAAACTAAGGAATGAAAAGTGGATGAATATGAAGAGGGTACTTTACACAGACAAGACTATTATGAAAAATGCATATAGTCTATTTGATGGAGGAGGCTTAAAATCACCCTGTACATTTTTTCTTCCTCTGAAATATGAAGAAATAAAGTTGAAAACAATAAAAAGAGGGATATAAAAGAATACAGAAAGAAAGTAATATAGTGAAGAGAGAAGAATGCAAAACGCATAAGAGATATTACTTATTTTTAAAAAAATAATTTTGCAAGGTGAATAAAAAAATGAAAGGAAATAAAAGAAATGAAGAATAGAATATGCATGAAGAAAGATGTGAAGTCTGTACGTTGAAAAAGAAGAAGAAAGGCCATGAGTTTTAGAGAAAAATAAGTATTTTGTTTTCATATATAAAGTTTGTCATGGAAAATTACTCACATTTAAGGGAGGAGTTAATTAGTTTTCTATTATTAAGGGAGATTGATCTTATAGAACAAAACAAGAAGAAATTATTTTCTTTTCCCCTTTCCAGTTTCCATCGGTCATATATGTCTATGTACATATGACTTGCAAGGAAAGAGTTTTCGCTTAAACTCGCTTTAAATAGGGGTGAGGATTCATAACTAGCTACTTTCTTCTTCATCATTGTCGGTTGGCTATATTTGAGGCTTTTACATGAAAGTGTGCACAAATGTAGACCTGAAACTCACCATCTTCCTCCAACACTTTCTCTGATATGAAGCTCCCAAAATCCTTCGTTGGTTTTGTGTCCGGCCTGATCTCCCGCTCCTCTTTAATTAAGAGTTTTCTCAAACCTTTTTCAATTAGCCAATGTAGAGAGCGAATCATCATCGTCCCGCCATAGCTGAAGCTTATTGTCTATGGTTGTTGTTTGCAAGTTTCCTCCTGAAGAGAAGGCAAAAGAAAAAGAAAGAATATAAGAAAAAGAACATATAAACAAAAAAAAGAAGAAAGAGAATAAAACAAAGGGTAATAAAAATTAAAAAAAAGGAGATTAGAAAAGAAAGAATGAAACAACGCTTCTTTAAATTCAATGGCCCCCTCTTCTAATTTGAAAAGTGGAAGCAGTGCCTACACGTACTATTCATCCATTTTCAAATTAAATTTTATTTTTCTCTTTTCTATATTCTTTAGAAAAAGGGAGCCCAAGCATTTTCATTTGATTAGAGAGAAATATTAGGTAAACTCTTTGCCAACAAATTTAAGGGATCAAATTTCATTTTAATAAAATAAATGAAGTCAAAAGGAAATCACCGAAATAAAACCTCAAGAACTACGTATGATTTGATGTCTTTTAAAAGACTACGTAGAAAACTCGATTTCTAAATTATCGAGTCCAATCATAATTTTAAAATTGGCTTATAAAACCTGATTAAGCCAAAAATATTAAATCAAATAAAATAGTTCTTTGAAAGAACTACGTTATGACTTGATGCTCTTTCCGAGCTACGTAGGAAATCCGATATTAAATCAAATCGGATTCAGTCGTCCCGTCCAAGTAAAAAAATGATTTAAGTCACAACTTGGACATAAAATCAAAAATTCCCAAACATTCATAAACTCGATATAAAGCTTCCGCTCATCGAGTTTAACCACAAAAAAATATTCAAGCACACGTGCTAATCGACTTTGAAAATACAAATAAAGTCGCATATAAAATAAAATAAAACTTCCAGAACTACGTTATGATTTGATGCTCCTTTATGAGCTACGTAGGAAATCCATTATTGGATTCAGTCGCACCTCCCAAAATAAATCAACTCAGAAACAAATCTTGGAGTTAAACCAAAATCCTCAAATAAATCTAAACTCGATATAAAGCATTCGCTCGTCGAGTTTAACCACAAAATAAATCTTTGACTTTTATATTAAAATTAAAGTCTAAAATCAAATACCAAATTTACAAAATACCAGATGTAACACCCCAAATTCTGAGAACTCGGGGCGTCACGGGTTAGGACCTCACAGTGGGTCCCGACCCTAGATTGATGACAATCTCACTGGATCTTCCACAAGGCACAACATAGTAAAACCAAATAAAATCCAAAAATATGCAAGAGATCAAAAAGTGCGGAAAGAAAGTCAGCCATCACTACATAAACTAGAATCCAAAAGAAAGAATGAATCTAGTTCATGAAAATAAAGAAACCCATCATCCCGACTACCTCGTACGGGAACCTGGCTGACCACCGACTCCGGATCACTCAACAGCTGTCCTAACCTGTTGTACGTCTAACATAAGACGGTATAAAACCGTTAGCTAACTATTCAAAGCATTAGAACGTATACAAAAGCACAATCACATATAAAGCGGAAAGTAAACACATCAACATGCTACACTCAAACCGTTATTATCTTTAATTAAGGTGGTTCACTTCTATTAGTTCAACTTATTTTGTAGCACGAGAATCTTCCGAAATTCGCCCCTGTTCCCGTACCAACCGGGATGGAGATTGTGCACATCACCGTATACCGAGATGGCCTAGTCGCAAGGAACCTCCCAATCTCTAGGCAGAGAATGAGCAGTGATGCTACGACCCGTTATACATACACTTGGGTCTAATAAAAGGTAACGTCGTCCTAGTCAAGTTATAATTATTAAATACTCAACAAACACCACTTTAGCAATAAATGCTAATACAAATAATAGAAGCTAAGTAAGTCATACGACTTACCTGAACTGATCGACGGTCGGCCATTACCCGCTACCGTCTAGACGATCGGCCATTACCCGTTATCGTCTATATGCGCATACAATATCAAATACCTGATCAAATATGGAACATACCCATCAATACATTTATAAGCTTCCGGGAACACTCATAATATATTCTTAGGAAATCTAGGGGTGAAAATCTCTCATCGATCTTCCTAAGAGTTTACTTAACTCTCCAGTAGCGTAAGAAGTTATAAACCCAAATCTCCAAAATTACCAAAATGCCCCTAACTTTCCTATAATTCCGAAAAGGGCCCAATACGGGTCTAAGTACCTAACTATGTCCAACAACATCTCACAACCCTAAAATATCCATAACGGGTATGAGGTAAACTCAACTTACATCCTAAGTCCCAAAATCTAACTTTTAAGGAAATTACGGTTTTGACCCCTAATTTCCTAAAAATTCTAAACCGATCAAACGAGTATCTAAACTCCCGGAAAATGTCTAACCATATCTACTATCTATTAAACGATCCTAAGTGAGTCCTAAAGATTCCCGAACTTTCGATCCAAGAAGAAAATCCTTTAAGAAAGCATTAAACGCTACCTAGATTTCTCAATACTTTAACCTCGATTTAATCACGTCATACGTTCCTCAAAAATTCCGAAATAGAACGTATACATACTAGGCCATGGCTACAACATAAAGGAAGCAACAAAAGTCATAAACACCAAATCACCAAACCTACACAAAAACCCAAAGGTCACTATTCTAACATCCCAAAATTATACTTAGAAATTTCTCCTTCCAAAATAGTCTTAGACCTAACTTTAGAAGGATGCAAACCTCAATCCGACCGTTGGATCGGACCCAAAATCAAACATGAAGAACTAAACTATAACAACTATAATATACTAAAAATTCAACGGTGAAAGATTAGTCTAGCTTACCTAGATCGGAGCCACAAAACTACTGCTAGGGAAGAACGCAAATTTGAGACTGGGTAAAGTGCAGGCCCAAAAGATCACAGTTCCTGGTGACACATGGGGTGTGAAGACCCCGAAACTCACAGTCATTAAAGGAACAAGAAGGTCAAGATTAGGGGGGGGGGGGGGGGGGGGGGGGGGGGGGCATAACCCTCTTAACTAGGGTCCATTTAAAATGTTGTCTAGATTTGACGCAGAGGAGGGGAGTTGCTTCAAGCTTGTCTCGACCAATCTGGGAGGGCATAACCCTCTTAACTAGGGTCCATTTAAAAGGTAAACGAGAGGGAGATACCTCTCTTTCTCCTCTATGTCCACCTTACTGGAAATCGAGTGGGTTCCTGCGGTAGAGTGTAAGTCTCCTTCATCAGCCTTGCTCCACGTTGCAGTATGAGTTCTCGGTTCGTTTCAGAAGTTGGTGGTGAGATAGGTGAGGAGAGGGCGACGGGATGTCTCGGCTTCGTCTCGTCAAGGTGGAGCGTCTGTACGTATAAAGGGGTTGACGACTCCTAAGGTTGAGTAGGAGCTACTGATGTGGAGAGGGGCAAAGTCGTGTGCAGAGAAGCCCGGTGCAAGGAGCTCGACTTGCTGCTCAATGTTGTCTAGATTTGACGCAGAGGAGGGGAGTTGCTTCAAGCTTGTCTCGACCAATCTGGGAGGATGAAGAGGGAGCAAGGACGGCTCATGCTGGGGCTTCCGCGCAAGGCAGTGGCTCGCGCAAGGGGAGGAAAAGCTGGGATCGGGTCCGCTAGTGGCGTGGCGATAGCTAGGCGTGGAGAGAGGTGGCGATTGCTCAGGGAAGGAGAATGAGCAAGGAGTGAGGGAAAAACAAAGGTGAGGAGAGTGAAGCAGAAGGGCTGCGAGGTGAAGAAAGGTAAGGTTAAGAAAAGGTAGGGATAGCTAGGGTACAGCTAGAGTGTATGGTCCCCTTTGAACATTTGTTTGTTTGTAAGAGATAGGACAAGATAGTTGTGTACTCAAATCTTGCTCAAATAGAGGGAGGCATGAACATGAACGGAAGAAAGGAAATGAGAGGTGGGCTTGTGCACTAGGGAGGATTGGGCCCAAATTAAGTGTTGTAAGATAAAAGCTCGGATACGAGTTTTAAAGTTTGAATCGGTAATAAAAGATTGTTCGGTTATAATTGGTAACGCGAGAAGCGTTTCCCGAATATTAAAATATCCGGGTATTACACCAGAATATAAACTAAAGAAATAAAAATACATTTACTAATTATGCACATGATATTAGGAGAGTTAAGCAACCCTTCATAAAAGGTGGGTTTAATCTTATCCTTGTGATGCATGATCGGAAACATAAATCATGCAAATGATAGTTGGGTTATATTTAGGCAACCCTTCATAGAAGGTGGGTCTAGATTATATCCTCTGATGCATGAAATTAACTGAACTACGTAAGACTTGATTCTCTTTAAAGGGATACGTAGGCAACCCGCAAAATAACCGGGTGCAACCCAATTAATAAAAACCCCTAAAAATTTTGGTATTTATATTATTTCGAATTAAGAGGGTAAAAAAAATAAAGTTGAACTAAAATATCTGTAAAATTAAATAAAATAATATTTTAGAGATTTATACACATTTTCCTTCGACAATCACTAAACAGAATTTTTCTTAAATATACAACAATTTCTTTTTAAAATCTGAAACAGATATCAAATTTGAATACCTATGCTTATCTTTAGATATAAGCAACTTTTATCGGATATAATGGATACCCAGTCGACTTGGGTGATTATTATTAGCATATGTTCCACCCGAAAGATCAAATTTTTTATCCGATTATATTACAAATCATGGATAAGTATTTGATTCGGTAATCCAAATAAAACCGCCTCTATTAAACATGTTCATTCCGGAATCAGGCCGGATTTTGTTGAATTTTCAACCCATTTATCCAGACCTGGGCCGAGCTAAGCCTGTCCGGCGGACCTACAAACCCAGCCGTACCCGGCCTGACCGGGCGGGCGGGCCTCCGGGTATCCGTTATATATATTTTTAAAAAAAATAATTTTAAAACTATTTTATATATAAATTTTATTTACAAATAAAATATATTTAAGATTTTATATATAATATACATTAAATTCATGATAATTATGCTAAATATTCTATAATTATACTTAATATTTTAAATATATAATGTTATATATATATATATCTATTAATTTTTTATTTTTTTTATACGGGCTGACGGGTCGGGCCTCTAGTGGTGTACGTATCCGGCCCAACGGGCTTGGCGTCCAGGCTTTTCGGCCCGGTCGGACTTCTCCTTGTGTTCAGACAGAGCCGATCTTGATTGTGTTGATGTTTTTGGATTGGGATAATGCCGAAACTGGTTTGGATTGGGTCGAAACCGATGTTGAAGGTTTGGATTGTAACACCCCAAATCCGTAGGACTCAAGGCGCTACTGGGCTAGGATCTCACAATGGATCTTACAAAAGGTATACAAAGTACCGCGGAGTACAACCAAAACATGTATTTGTACATACAAAATATCCCATATCCCAACCTAGTGTACGGAGCCCTCAGCGGATCACCCCATCTGGATCACTCTACAACTCTCCTAACCTACAAAGTATCTACAACACGGTATAAAACCGTTAGCTAACCATTCATATATATGATAATGCATAAGAACAAACACAAACACAAACACAAATCAGAAAATCATAACCACATAATCATGTTGTCACACATTTACCCGGTTTATTATCTTTATAATATCCAACACTCAAATCGTATATATATATATAGATGTATATGAACATATGTGACATGAGGAATATATAATCCCCACCTCTGAGTGCTATAACCAGCTGGAGTGGATCCGGAACACCCTCCCGTATACCATAAAGGAGTGAGGAGTGGCCATCCCGTATACCAGATCTGGCCTGACTACAGAGAACCTCCCAGACTCCTCAGCGGGATGAAAGGGAAGGTTGTCACAACCACTACAATGGGCGGTCACTAAATCATAGGTCGGTAATAAATAACATCGCATGCTATCAAGCATATAACACACACCACTCATGCATACATCCAATATAAGGATGGTAGCTAAGTACGTCCTATGGACTTACCTCAACCTCGGAATACTCTCAACCACGATCCACTCCAATCTGGAGGACATCACTGCCTAATAACAAGGCATAAAGAGATATTAAATCTCTTATTAATCAAAGGGGGGTCACACCTAGACCCAAGGGATCCATAAAGATCATATCCAACTTATAAACCTCGATAATCTACTAAACCCCAAAGCCATAACCGGCACATATCAACAACATACTCATCCTCATTCTATCCTCATACGCATACCTAGGTAGATCCTGTACAAGACGCACCTACGTCACAAGAGGGACGCAGGGGCGAAGCAACGGCAGGCGCAAGAGCGGAGACACTCCCACGCAGGGGCGGTGACCGTGGCCGCAGGGGCGGCGGCTCTCTGGCGCGGGGGCGGCGATAGTGCAGAACATAATCCCCGACTTCTCTTCCACTCTCCACACGATGATTTCAAGTCTTCAACGTCCAGCAATCCAACACATACATATATATACATGTAAACATCAACATATACGCCTAGAACATCTAATCCTAAGCTAAGGGAAAGGGGAAAGGAAGAAGAAAGACAGAAAGAAGAAGAGAAGAGTAAGCTCACCTACTGTTGTGATCCTAAGCAAAGGAATTGATCAACACCACACTCTCAGCTGGCTCCCAAGCTCAGCAACACATCCACACATCATCATCCACCAAAAAAAACCACACAAACTTCTCTTCCAAACCAAGCAGAATTCAAGACAAGGTCAAGAAGAAGAAAGGAGGCAAGAAGAACGTCGTGAGGTAGGCTACAGAAGTGAAGAATCCTTGATCAGAAAGCAAAGGAATAGGTATAAGGAAAGAAGAGTAAAGCATAGTCCACGGTCAACAAAGCCGGCTGCAGCCGCAGGAAACCGCAAGGGCGTCTCCCTGAGCCGCAGGGGCGGATTACAGCACAAGCCGCAGGGGCGGCCCTCTGGACCCGCAGGGGCGGCTACCTTGGCTCGTCTCCTAAAGACCATGGCTCTTACATGGATATCAGGCTAGACCGATATTGGATCGGACAATGCCAATGATTTTGGATCCGGTCAAAGATGGTGGTTTTAGATCCGAATGATACCGGTGAGTTTGGACACGAACAAAGCCGTTGACTTCAGATCCCAACGATGTCGATTTTAAGTTGACGGAATGTGGTGTTTGAGATTGAAGATCGATATGCTCTGGTACCATGTAAGAACTATGTTCTTAAAAAAAAGAATTATGGTGGGAACCCACGAATTGTATTGATGCATAACACCCTATTTATAGGGATTACAATAACACAAATAGGAAATATATTAATTAATTAGGATCATAATCTACCTATTATACTTCTAAAGTTCATCATAATTTATTTATGTCCTTATTTATGATATTATATCTTAACAGAAGTGAACAAGATGGATGGATCGCAAGTAGTGAATTTTAATATATAGATTATATATAGGCTTCAACAAATTGTTCTCAGACATGACCCAGGATTGTATTTGAAAATACCTTAGCAAATGCATTGTCGCATTGTTTTAGGAGTATCCATATATTTCATGTAATTGTGACTTAATTAAACCGCGTAGGTCGTGCTGCCTAGCTAAATACAGAGTTTTAGTTAGGGATTTATTTACGTACATGGACCCCTAAGTTGGAGCCACCAAAATTATGCATATCACATATTCACATGCATAGCAGAAGCCTCAAGCACGCATGTATACGACTACGGTTCCGGGAACCAATTATAAAATTGACTTTGATACGTACGACTATATCCATACAAATTCGGGTTGGTTCGCATACATACAGGAAGAAAAACATGGGTATGAACAACTATTTCGGCCTGAACGGATTAATCTTGGGTTATTATATTAGCATGCGGGGGACTAGCCCCCCCGAATATGTATAATTAATATAATATTTATTTGCTTATATTAAAATTTTATCCTACACCCATAATATTGTGTTAAAATTTTATCCTACACCCATAATATTGTGTGCCCGTCAATCATTTTGATCCATAATGTAGGCAAATAACTCGTCTTCTAGGTCATAGTCTTCTATGTGTAAGGCCAAATATGATGAGTTGATAAAGGTAATGAAAATCCTGTCCATGTGTAAATTTTGTAGTAGATTTTATTCATATATTTTAGTGCGCACAAGTTTTGTAGTAGGTTCAAACCATAATGTTTGCTCTCCCATTGCCCCAATGTGGTATTCTCGCGACATTATAGCCAGTAATTCGAAGTTTTGCAAATATGCAGGTGGGTTCCAACTTCCAACATTCGACTCCATCTCAAACATCAGTTCTCTGTTCAAAGTGGATCGACAGGTGTCTGTAAGTTTCAATCCCTGCAGTGCATAAAGCTTACTCCTTTGAATCCGATCCCAACCGGTCCAATACTCATCTTGAAGCAATCCAACTGTCGAAGGGCACTGACAGCTAGAATACACATGTGAACACGAATACACGATAGATAATTAACCTTTGGTAAATCATTCAAGTTGCCAAGCTCTCTAGGAATGCAACAAACATACTTGAATTATCTCATCTTGCGTCTCGAAGATGATCCGACAAATTTGGATGTTGCAAGACACTGATTTTTAGATTTCGATCGACACCTTTTGATGCCCACCAATTATTGATACAAGTAGAAACATAAGGCGAGAAAACATATAGTTTAATCAGAAAATTGATCATCATGGATTTTGGTAGAAGATCATAATTCTAATACAACCAGAGTGTCCGGGGGCGAACAATGTAAACTCAAGGGAATGAGAAATATCTAGGCATCACAACAGGACGGCTCAAGGTGAAATATGAGATTGCAAGGAACGTGGAAACTATCATAAGCAAGATGAATCTAGGTTGACCTAAGAAATTATTGCTAAGAGAAATACTAAAACTATCGCTAATCGCGACAATACCAGACACAAAAGCCACGAAGGCTGCCATAAGGGCGATTTGGATCAAACGGATGCTTAATAGTAGTTTCCGTTTTATTTTGCTAATACGCTTCCTAATGCCAAATGTGCAGAAGATCAAGATTACCATAGCTGCTATGAAGGCGACCATATCCGCAGACGTGTATATTACATAGGCAAGCCGATTCCTTAACTTTGGCAATCCAGTGTCTTTGTCATATCCACCCGGAACGGCAAACATTGTTGAAAAACTAAGTGGTAGCAAGAGGGCTGCAGCCACGGATATCTTGCTCAACGACTGTTCTAGATCCTTCTCCTCCAATCCATCCAACCTGGCATAACTCGTAAACACGGCCAGGTAACCGTATTGTTGTGTCCGTCGACCCCGTCTCCTTAATGCAACTTGTTTTCCAGCTTCACCGTCAAGATATCTCAACGCTTTGAAGACTGGGGTCTGTCATTTGTGAAACATAAAATTGATCAGATTCACTTATAACTTAATATTAAGCTGAAAATCATAGTAAATATTGAATAATAGACGCACAATGCTCAAAATATTGTCATTGGATTTGCATAAATCCAAAGGAGTATCACCCTTTTTGTTTCTCAACCTCCAACTGCAACCATCAACGGTGATTAGAAAATGAAGAGCAGCATCAACTTCAGAGTTCATCAATGCAACGTGCAAAGGTGTATTTCCATTGTTGTCGACTTCATTAATGAGAACTTTCATTTCAGTATCCGCAAGGCAATTTCGCAAAAAAACCTCATTATTCATCTTAGCAACGTGAAGAGCTGTTTTACCACCGCTGTCACGAATGTGTATTGATTGTGGAGATAATTCCAAGATGGTTTTTACCATTGGAAATGAACCCTTCTTGGATGCTATATGCAAAGGTGTCTGGCCGTTGTTGTCAGGCAAATAGGCCAACGAGTTGTGAGCTGTTAACAGCGTTCTTACAACAGCAATTCTGCCTTCTTCTACTGCATAGTGAATTACGCTCTTCCCTTTGTTGTCTTGGGTTTTCAGTAGGTTTCCACTTCTTATTCTGATTATCTTCTTCATAATGTCCTCTACATGCGTCGTCAATGGTCAGTTAGAAATAACTTAAAGGTACACATACATCTCATTTTTTTTAAATTATAAATTTCTAATATAATACTACTATGTAATAAATTGATAACAGTAGTACTTCATCGACCTAACTAGAGAGGATTTTGGAATGTAACTTAATTACCTTGCAACCTCCTAGCAGAATGAAAAACCGTCTGACCATACGACCCTGAAAAACTTAGACGCTGACCATCGGGATCTGTATCTAGAATTTTCAGTAAGAACTTATTGCAGATGTTCTCCGCAGCAAGGAATGCCAGACTCTCGTTTAGATTGTTATTAATAGAAACCACCTGATAATCTCTTTCCAACATCAAAAGGGCCGTTTTCTGGTTGCCAAATCTAAGAGCTTTGTGAAGGGGCGTGTCTCCAGTACTATCCGTCTCGCTCCAACAAGGCCTGTGATGATCTGATGGCGTACCATCATGGGCAGCAAGCAGACCGCTGACAGTCTCCAGGTTTCCAAATTGAGCAGCGAGATGCAAAGGAGTATCGCCTTTGGAATTCTTTTGACATAGAAGTTCATAGACACTCTCGCCAAGTCGATCAACAGCGGACGTGATGAATCCTTCGTTGCCATACTGGGCTGCCACATGGAGGACGTTGCTATTGTCTCCCGGGGTTCGGGAGTGAAACCGCTCATCATTAATGTCACCTGGTATTATATTGCTGCCTCGCGCTGCTTTATAGAGTCTGTCATCCATGTGTTGTCCTTCTTCTACCATTCTTAGACTCGGACCTCCTTCTTCTACCATTCTTAGATTCTGACGTTTATCATAAAGCAAATTAAAAAGTTGAATGTCTCATATACATAATCAATTAAAGTACATTTAACCAAAAAAAAAATCAATTAAAGTACAACTAAATTTGAAAGAACTCCAGTGGAAGATGAAACAACTTACAAGCTACTGATCGATGGGCACAGCCAACAACCACTACAATTACAACTTAAAATTAAGTGAGGGTCTACTGCGCTTTTGCCTGTTGGGACGACTCGCGAGCTATGCATGTATATATATGCGGGTTTTTTGGTGGGAATATATATATATATATATATATATATATATATATATATATATATATATATATATATATATATATATATATATATATATATATATATATATATAAAAGGTAGAGTCATAATATACAATAGTTTCTTTTTTTTTGTGCAATTAAATATGCATTTGTTCATGCACAAAAATGCAAATTATATAAGTAATGATATAAAGTTAAGTAGCCTATAGCAGGAGGAAAAAGTGCAATCGATCGTGCATCCCACCTCGCTAGGTGATGAGAAGTGACCCACTTGGATCGATCTCAAGTCGTGAGCTTTTATAGATGAATTATATAGAGTTTCGATAGTATTTGAAAATTCCTCAGCAAATGTATTGATTTAGGAGCAGACTTACCATATATTTCATGTAAATGTGACTTAAATCATGTAGGTTAATTGTATGTGTAATTACGAGTTCTACGTATTTATAACTACATACCTAAAAGTTGTTACGATTATAATGCAATCAAGAGAGACATAATATTACAAGAATCGGTTACCCAATTTGTCACGAAACTACATTTGGACCTTATTAAGTCAGGATTTTGCACTTTATTTTGTGATTTTGTAATGATAATTACAATGATCAACGTGAGTATATTTAGTGGAATAAGAATCTTAATTCTAATCCTAAGTACTAGGTTTAGAATAAAACCTTAAAAGATAGAATTCTACCACCTCGACCACCTATGATCCTCATCCGGTAGTAGTGTCTAGTCTTCAACTCAATCACCAAGGCTTGTTGAAGCTACGGAAACTTCAACTTCTCATAAGGTCAGTGTTTTAATTAGTCATCATATTTGTAGGATTTTCACTTCTTGAAACGTTCTTCAACTATAAAATCTTTCTTTTCAAGAGATATCGTATGTAATTGTACAACTTTATGTGCTTTGTTCTTAGATGAAATGCGGGATTCTTAGCCAAGTACATGGCACTCTAACTATCATTATAGAGAGTTGTAAGAGCCTTAGTCTTTAGATGCTGAGCCAGGACCTAGCCGCCCCTGCGGGTCCAGTGGGCCACCCCTGCGGGTCTTGTGTTCCGCCCCTGCGGCTCAGGGAGTCCGCCCCTGCGGTTTCCTGCGGCTGCAGCCGGCATTGTTGACTCTTGACCGTGCTTTACTCCTCTCCCTCCCCTATAACTACCTCCTTTGCTTCAGATGAAGGGTTTCCTTCATTCTTCAGCTGCCTCACATTCTTCTTCTCTCATTCCTTCTCCTTTAATCTTCTTCTTGTTTTCTCCTTGGTTTGCAAGAGAGTTTGTGTGGGTTTTGGATGATGATGATGTGGGATGTTGATGTTGTGCTATGAGAGCCAGCTGAGGTGTGTTGGTGCTGATCTCTTCCTCTGTTTAGGTTGCAGCTGTGGTAAGCTCTTCCTCTTCCTTTCTTTCTTTCGTTCTTCTTTCCTTTCCTTCTCTTCTAGCTTAGGATTCCACAAGTTGAATCTTGTGTTGGATCTCCTAGGCATGTATTGATGTCTATATGAATATATATGTATGTGTATGGTTGCTGGATGATGAAGACGTGAAATAATTGAGTGAAGAATCGAAGAGAAGTCGGGAATCACCTTCTGCATTGCAAACCGCACTAGTACAAAAACGTTGATTTATACCGGAGACATTTATACCGGTTGTTAAAACCGAAATCCGATTCTTAACTCGGATACCGGTTATTCACAAAAACCTGTGCATGATGAAAGTCGGATACCGGTATTTTCTAACAATCGGTATAAAGTATTGGTGTTTTGTGCCGTGGGATACCGGTTTATTAATTTTAAACCGGAATCCGAGATTTTTTTGTTTAAATAAAAAAAAAATTTCTTAAAACTTAACCTATCGAATTTTCCCCAAAACCTGGACAAAGTAAATCCCTAAACCCCGCTCTATCTTCTCGTCAACCTCTCGTTCGTTTGAACAAAACCGACCCTTAGCCTCAATAACCCTAATCGGGTTGACGTTGGGTTGCTCTCTAGTCTGTGAGGGGAGGCCACTGCAATTGTTGCCGTCGGTGAGTAGAAGAAATCTCCAGTCGTCGCTATCGTCGTTGTTCAAGAGTGGAAACCGGTTTCTATCGGAGTCGGTGAGGAGGGGAACTGTAAGCCGTTTTCACCATTGTTAATGGCTGTCATTACCGGGTGAGTGCTTGATTTATATTAGATGGCTTTTTCTATGATTTGCCTTGTCAAATGAGAGGAAAAATACAAAAAATGGAGAATCACATTCGATCGAGCTATGTGCCGAGAAGAATGTATGGTTTCTTGCTCTGCTTCTGCTTGATAATATTAAGTTAGTTCGTTTACTTTTTCTGGTATGATTAGGTTAGTTTATGCATTAATCATTCATGATTTCATAAACTATTTGAAGCTTGTCACAAAAATGGAGAATCACTATTTGAAGTTTGACAAGTTGGTAATATTGGTTTATATACTATGCGAATAATATAAGATCATTGCTCCTACAATGCTTTCCATGGTTGAATTTTGATTAGAATTGCCTGAATAAGGATTTGACTGTGTTTTGGCTACTCTTGCTGCTGCTTGGATGGATGCTGAGACCTAATTACCTATTCCAGCATTACTTTTTATTATTATTTTTTTTGTGTAATTTGCTGTAGTTTATTGCTATTTTACATTGCTTTAGTATTTTGAGGGTGGCTATGGACTCAAATTTTATCTCTTGCTTTTTTTTTTCCTTGTTGTCTGACGGTTGCTAATACTGGATTAGAGTTGTCCTGGCTGGATATTTTTTTAATTTGCTCATGGCTATGCTTGATTTGGCTAATTAAATTTACCGGACAGAGGTTTTGCTTGAAGATCTGCTAGGAGTAGTCACTTCTGCTGAATTGGATTTGTCTCGGTGACATTTTTTTGTAATAATTAGTTATTTCTATTGTTTGCTTACGACCAGTCTACTGAATTTGATAGTTATAGCTCCCTGCCTTAGTGACTCCTGTCACCTGCTTTCTTAATTTTGTTCAGTTATTGCTGCTAATTGACATTTCCCTATTTTTCTACTGCTGATTTACAGTGTTATCTTGCTTTGCACGGGTTGCTGCTGTGGAAACTTCGAAGCTTGTAACCGAACTGTGGGTGAGTCATTTGATTCTATTGACGAAAAAGAGGGGGGATGCTCTAGCCTAAACCATTCATGATTTTATTGACGAAATCTAAATAAATAACTCTAGCTACAGCCTAGACATTTAAGATGATTACAGCTTTTACCTGGTCACCAAAAAGATTGTCTACATGTACAGAACTTGAAGAAATAAAGATAGCAAAAACAGAAATCTCACTGACCTCTCTTATTTTTAAACTTTTCAGTACATTATTTTTGTGTATGCATTGTTGAATTATCTTTGTGTTAACGATTCATTATTTTACATTAAACCATTCACCAACTAAGAATGTGAGATTGTGAATCATGAGAAAAAAATTGTAAATAGATCCCTTAATTATTTTTTTTAACTAGACTTAACTGAAATGGAAAAATGCATAAAAGAGAAAGCCTTAAATCTCAATTAGAAATATAAAAAACAGCACAAACCTTTGTGCATTGTGCTGTCCATTTATGTGTTTCAACTTCTCTGAAAAGCACGGTGAAATAACTTGTTAACTGCATTCCTGATCTTGTAACCAAATAGTATTATTTCATGGTTTATGGGTTCTGCTTCTCTGAAAATTTATAATTGTTAAATAAACAACTATATTTGAATTTCTTCATGTTTGTTCTGATCTTGTACTATTTGAAGCAACCTTTTGCACGGTCCACCCTTTGGTTATACTCTTTTCTTTTTGTGCAGGATTTGAAGGGGAAGGTTGGTTAACTTATTATATTCGAATTCTGTGCATATTGTTGTATAAATTGCAGCTTATATTTTTATGGACATATATAGATGTGCATGATATTAACTTAGTAGGGATAGCGTGCATCATGATAACTTCACTTTCTATTTTTCTAACTTGAAATTATATAATCTTAAGTGATTAGAATTTCATGGATGATCATTGTTTAGCTATTCAAATCATATATATATATACCGAGTTCTCAAGTTTCAGATGATGTACATCAAGCACATTCAAGTTATTTGATTCTCTCTTGCAGGGTTATCGGGTGATTTTTGTTGATAATCCTCAAGTATGGAATTATCAAGAATGGATTCAGGCATTTGAGAAGTTTGTGGATGCTCTTGATGTTCATCATGTAAGGATGTGTTTGAAATTTATCTTGCTGATTTGCCCTCCTTTACTAGCACTATTTACTTGCGTATGCTTTTTGAAAAATAAGCTTGACTAAACAGTTGATGGACTCCTAGGTATTAAACTCTTGCAAAGTTAAAGTTTTTCCGAAACAATGGAAGTAGACACTACTAGACAACACAAGAAAAATTACTTCTCAGAAACTTGAATGAATGAAATTTGGTTAAATCACTATAATGTGGTTCATTTTTTTGCTATCTACTTGTTATGGACACAGTTTTTGCTATACAATACTTATGGTTAATCCATGCTATACAAAGATAGTTTCTGATTTTTGCTTAGATAATTTCTGATTTTTGGTTAATCTATTCAATATATATGAAAAACATAGATAATTTCTGAT
This sequence comes from Fagopyrum tataricum, assembly GCA_002319775.1. NCBI lineage: Eukaryota > Viridiplantae > Streptophyta > Magnoliopsida > Caryophyllales > Polygonaceae > Fagopyrum > Fagopyrum tataricum. The sequence continues at coordinate 42,013,208 of CM008282.1, read as the reverse complement.
TTTTGGTTAATCCATGCTATACAAAGATAATTTCTGATTTTTGCTTAGAGAATTTCTGATTTTTGGTTAATCTATTCAATATTTATGACCCTTATGTTTTTCTTTGGTAGATACAATGGTTAGTTCTTGTAGAGATCAGATGGATGACAATGATTCAGATGGTGTTGATATATCTGTTGGTAGTGAGCAATCTCGTAAGCGTTCCATGACGTATGTGAGAGGTTCAAATCTTCTGAAAAAGGTTAGAAAGGCTAGTTTTGAAGGAAAAAGAAAGATCCCACTGAAGTTCAACGCTCGTGGTGTACCAATCGGCGAACATAAATCACTTTTTCAACATTATGTCGGATACTTAGCTCGTTCACAAGTTTCAATTGGGTACACATGTTGGAATTCAGTACCAAAGCAGATACAAAACGCCGTTTACGAAACTCTTATGGTACTTGTCATTTAATTATTTATAGTAACATTATATTTCAACATATAATAGAGTCTGTTGTTTTTTTTACTTTGTAGAGTACTTTTGACATTCCTGCTCATGCAATGGACAAGAAAGCTATTCTTACAAATGTAGCTAGTAAGTGGAGTCACTTTAGAACCAATCTTGGGAACCTCACGAAGGCTAAAAATACTGGAGTCTACCCTGAAAATCCTCCTGAGGACTATCCGTATATTGATAAAGACTCATGGAGTAAGTTTGTCCAACATCGCTCCACAAAGAGTTTTCAGGTATAACACTTTTTAAATTGCAAGTACAAAACAATAATGGTGTTATTTTTATTTCGTTTGTTGTTTACTTGGATTGTATATGTACAAAACAATAATAATAATGGTGTTATTTTTATTTTCAGATACCTATAACCGGTATCCAAAGGTCTTTTAACCGGTATGCGAGAAACAGTCGGATACCGGTTGTTTTTAATACCGGTATCCATGATTATACCGGTTATTAAAAATAACCGGAATGCGAGAAAACTCGCATTCCGGTTTTCAAATAACCGGTATCCAGTTGGTTTACTGCGGTCTACCTTACACCGGTCAAATAACCGGCATCCGATTTGGAAAAAAACGGTATAAATCAGTGTTTTTGTACTAGTGCTGCCCCTGCGCCTCCAAGTGCTTCGCCCCTGCGTCCTTCCTGTCACGCATGTGCGTCTGGTGTAGGACTTGCCTAGAGTGGTATAGATCATTTCCTTTCCTAGTATATGAGTGGCTTAGTGACATGCTAGGTGTGTGTATGAGGATAGGATAATGATGATCATGATATCGATATGAGCCGGTTATAGCTTTGAGGTTTAGTAGGTTGTTGCGTCTGGTGTAGGACTTGCCTAGAGTGGTATAGATCATTTCCTTTCCTAGTATATGAGTGGCTTAGTGACATGCTAGGTGTGTGTATGAGGATAGGATAATGATGATCATGATATCGATATGAGCCGGTTATAGCTTTGAGGTTTAGTAGGTTGTTGAGGTTTATAGGTTGGATATGATCCTTATGGATCCCTTGGGTCTAGGTGTGACCTCCTTTGATTGATAGGAGATTTGATCTCTCTTTATGCCTTGTTATTAGGCAGTGCTGTTCTCCGGAATATTGAAGTTGATCGTGGTTGAGGATATCTTGAGGTTGAGGTAAGTTCATAGGACTTAGCTACCATCTTTATATCGGAAGTTTGCATGAGTGGTGTTTGTTATATGCTTGATAGCATGCGATGTTGATTATTATCGACCTATGGTTTATTGACCACCCATTGTAGTGGCCGTGATAACCTTTCCCTTTCATCCCGTCGTGGAGTCTGGGAGGTTCTCTGTAGTCAGGACAGACCTGGTATACGGGATGGACACTTCACCACTCTCTTAGGGTACACGGGAGGTGTGCCGATACCACTCCAGCTGGATACAACACCTAGAGGTGAGGATTATATATTCCTCGTGTCACATATGTTCATATACACACATATATATATATATATACGATTTGAGTGTTGGACTTTATAAAGATGATTAACCGGGTAAATGTGTGACAACATGATTATGTGTTTGTGATTCCATAACTAGTGTTTGTGCTTATGCATTATCTTATATATGAATGGTTAGCTAACGGTTATATACCGTGTTGTAGATGCTTTGTAGGTTAGGAGGATTGCAGAGTGATCCAGATGGGATGATCCGCTGAGGGCTTCCATACACTAGGATTGTGCGTGGGATATAGGATGATTTTGTTATGTATGGATACATGTTTTGGTTTGTACTCAACGGTGTTTTGTAGACCTTTTGATGTATGTATTGCAGTTTGATGTTTTCGTTTTAATCTATCTGTGCTTTGTTGTAAGATCTAGTGAACTTGTTGTCAGGCTAGGGTCAAGATCCATTGTGAGATTCTAGCCCAGTAGTGCCCTGAGTCCCGCGGATTCGGGGTGTTACAAAGTTGGTATTAGAGCCTTAGGTTGACAACAATGACACTTGCAATCTGCAATAAATGTCGAATAGATAAATAAACAGAACCCAAAAGGGGTATGACTTTTAAAAAGGTTTTTGGTTTTGAAACGAGTACAAATGTTTTGGGATAGTGTGTACGGCAAATCATCACCCCTCTGAGGACCTCGACAGTATATATATATATATATATCTATACATATAGCATATATATAGCCTTATAAGTTAAGTGTGCATACCCCGCATATGGTTCGGACTAGAGCTGTATCTGCAATTGGACGAGGTAGGGGTTGACCCCCTCTTCCTCCAGTAGTGGTAGGACAGGGTCAGATTCCCGCTGTTGATCCACCTGCAGCGGGGGAGGTCCATGAGGATGTTGTTGAGAGTGTCGTTCCTGAGACTGAGAATGATATGGCTGGGAGACATAGACCACAACGAGTCCAGTCAGATGACTCAGATCATGTCTCTATGGGGGGACCAGAGTTCCGCGCGTACATCAGACGAGTGGAGGAGGCTGCGAGAGCGGGTAGACGTGCCCCGGATCTGCCGGCAAGGAGGGATCGTTTGAAAGATCCCATGGAGCTACTCAGGTGTTAGTTGTACCGGCACGTGCTGCTGAGATTACTCGAGTTACAAAGGAGCATAGAGGGCCTCAACCAGATACTTGGTTGAAGGCATTTCATTAGATGAGAGTACCCCCTTTCTATGGGAAGGTGGGATTAGAGGTGGAGCTGTGGATTGGACATGTAGACTCAGCCCTTGAGTGTATTAGATGTCTAGAGGACCGACAGATAGAGTTAGTGCAGACTCTATTCCGAGACTTGGCACAACATTGGCGGAGATCCGTGCGGAGTCATGTTACTAGCTATGACCATATGAGGAGTTTGATCAAAGAGCGTTTCTTCCCTGCCTCACTGAGGATGGAGAAACTGCGGGATTTTGTTGAGGCTGACTTTGAGGACATACTAGTCTCTGAGGTGATCAGGAGATTTTAGGAGGAGCTGGCCTTGCTGAGCCCAATTGCACCTCTTGTGGATCAGCATGTATATCTCTTTTCTCGACGACTGAGGGATGCCACCCGGACCTATATGGTTGGATTTCACTGTGAGTCATTGATATATCAGGTCAGAGCCTCAAATTATGAGCGGGAGCGGGCTGGACAGAGGAGAGCTTCTCAGACCGGAGGGTCTAAGAAGAGACAGCGGACTGGGCATACCAGTGGTGTTGGTAGAGCTGTTGGTTCCGGGCGAAGCCCGAGACGCCAAAGTTACCCCTCAACTACACCGGTTGCAAATAAGGGACGACAATGCTTTAACTGTGGTGATTATGGACATATACGAACAGAGTGCACGAGGCCGTCAGTGAGTTGCTTCACTTGTGGCAGACCAGGACACAGAGCTGTCTTCTGTAGACAGGGCGGAGCTTCATCACAACAGGGTTCTTCTCCTGCTAGTGCAGCAGGAGGTGGGCAGAGGCCACCTCGGCAAAAGACACAAGGACAATAGAGAGTCCCAAATCGTCCTATTACTCAGGAATCTGCTCCCGGGTCGAGTAGAGGTAGAGGTAGAGGTAGAGGTAGAGGTAGGGATCGTCTGCTATCGCAGACGATACCTCCTGTGCCGGCAGATCTGGGGCACGTCTACTGATAGGTGATGGAATCACTATCAATTTAGGTAGTTTTTAGAGTTTTTTTTTTTTTTTTTATGTTTTCGAGTCATATTATGTTTCTAATGCCTTGATCCAGATAAAAGAGTCAAAATGAACTAAAAGAAGGTATTAACAACACTTCGGAGTTGAAGTAAAGAGACGAAGACAAGTTTCTGGTGCCTCACCGCGCCGCGGAGAAGTGTCACCGCGCCTGCGGTGACACCCTTGCCGAGCGCCGCAGCCAGCGGCCTCACCTGCGCCGAACGAAGCATGTCACCGCACCCGAAACCACCTCTGGCCGCCCCTGCGGTGACCCATCCTGAAGAAGCGAAGACGGCGCCACAACGCCCTTGCCTGCGGCCTTGCCAGGGGCCTTGTGAAGCCGAAGACTCAGTGTCACCGCCCCCGCGGTGACTCTGGGCCGCGCCTGCGGATCTTCACCAAAAACGCCCGAAGTTAAAGAGTCAGACGTTTCAAAGAGCATTGAGGAACCCGCCCCCGCGGGAATGTCTAGCCGCCCCTGCGGCCAAGAAGAAGATTGAACATTTTTGCCTAAACCGCCCCTGCGGCGCCCTTGGCCGCGGGTGCGGGTTAGCATCAGAGGACTTTACTCGGCTGTTTTCGACAACTTTAAGGCCTTAATTGTGGTTGTTTGCACAACCTCTTTAATCCATTCTTAATGGTGGCTGTTTGCACAACCTCTTTATTCCTTTTTAATGCATTTTGTAGTATAAATAGAGCCTTTGGCTATAGCTATTTTCATCTCATTTTCCACACAAAAACCTCTATATTTCCTAGTGTCTTTTGTAATGAGTTTCTAAGCCCCCTTGGCTACATTGGGTTGATTGAAGCTACATTACTATTTGGTTGTAAGTTCTTCTAATATAAGTTTAAGTTCATTACCCTTTGTGTTATTTTCCTTGATCTTTAACTTATGTTTGCATGTTTTTATCCACTTAGATTGATCACCTTAAGTGTACTAATGCATGCAAAATGCTAGGATTAATTGATTCCGGGTTCGGGTCCTTAATCTAGTAGCAAACCCATAGGTAGAAACTGGTTGCGATTATCTAAGGGAAAGGAAAATAACTATAAAGAAAGATTTAACGGGTTGTTTTATTCTTCTTTATATCTCTTTATCTTTATTAGAATGCTAACTTGTGTTTTAATCTTGTAGGTTTACGGATTAAATAACTAGTTAAGTTGTGTTAATGCCGGTTGGCTTAACACATATCTACGATCAAGATGAGAACATCGGTGAATTACTTATAAAAAAGAATCAACCAAGTAGTATGTATGCTAAGATCCAACCTAGTGTAGTTCTTTAAATTAACTTTTCACCAACTTTATAATTGTCTTTGTCTTGTTTTATTTCAATCCAAATCCCCCCCCCCATTTGTTACCAAATCAATATTTAAAATAATAAAAACTCGATAAAACTCCCTTGGGTTCGACCCTTACTTAATCACTATACATTGATTAGTATTAAGTTCGGATTTAACTTGATAAGTTTATAATAACGACCTTAGGAAATACTCTTGTCAAATTTGGCGCCGTTGCCGGGGAGTTTAATTTTTGTTTTTATTATTTTTGATTATTGATTATTGGTTTGGACCATTTTCATGGTTCATACCCGTGCTACTAACTTAGAATTTGCCCCTTTTGATACCAAAATCGAGAGGACATACCATCGGCAAAGAAGACAAAGTCGGAACGAAGAAGAAATGGCGAACCGCACACTCCGACAACTCACGCAGCCGGATTTGACTCAACACCCCCTTGCGGTAACCATACCGGCAATTGGAGAAGGGGTCAACTTCGAGCTCAAGCCGGGATTGATCCATTTGCTACCTTCCTTTCATGGGCTGAGCGGAGAAGATCCCATCAAGCACTTGGGAAAGTTTCATACCGTTTGCATGAGCATGAAGCCGACAAACGTGACCGAAGAGCAAATCAAGATGAGAGCCTTCAACTTTACTCTCAAGGATGCGGCGGATGATTGGTACTACCACCTTCCATCCGGTAGTATCGATACTTGGGAGAATCTCCACAAAGCCTTCTTGGAGAAATACTTTCCAGCCAAGAAGGCCAACAACTTGAAGAAGGCAATAAGCAACATCGAACAAGAAGCGGATGAAACTCTTTATGAGTACTTTGAGCGATTTGCTAAGTTGAGATCAAGTTGTCCCTTCCACGGGTATTCCACCCAAGACCTTGTGTTGTACTTGTACAACGGGCTCTTGGACAATGAAAGAAGGATCGTGGACGCCGCTTGTGGAGGCAACATTCTAAACTCCACTCCCGAGATTGCTATGGAAAAGATGCAAGAAATGGCGGAAGGTACGAGGAACTTTGGTAGATCCTCTACCAAAAAAGGAGTCCATGCCATCAACCCTAGCCGTCCGGAACTTGTGCAAGAGATTGTGGAACTAAAGGAGATGGTGAAGAGGCTCACTTTGATGGGAACTCCACAACAACTCAAGGCTTGTGGAGTATGTGCCGATCCTTTCCACCCCACGGACTTGTGCCCACAAGTTCAAGATGAAGCTGCTGAGGTGAATGCTATCGGGTATGGTCAACAACAACAACAACGCCAACGGGACAACCCATATGCTCAAAATTTCATCCCGGGTTGGCGTGATCAACAAAACTACCGGTGGAGGGATCAACAAAACCAACAACAACAACAACCCCGCCAAGGTATGTCCCAATCCACTGAAAATATGTTACAAGTTTTAACTTAAGCATTTTGCCTACTCATGTCCAAACCATGGAGTCAAGCATCAAGAATCTTGAGAAGCAAGTGGGGCAAATGGCGGAGGCAATTACGAGGATCGAAGCTCGATCCTCGGGAAACCTACCCTCCCAGATTGTCGTCAATCCCAAGGAGAGCTTATGTGTCATTTCTCTAAGGAGTGGAAGGATCATCAAGGGGAATGAAGAACCAGGGACGATTAACCAACCTTCTGTTGGCAAACCGCCCCTGCGCAAGGATGCCGCCCCTGCGGCTCAAGTCAAACCGCCACTGCGCGCCTATCCACTCTGCCCTGCGGCCAACAATGCAGAAAGTACTCCGGAAGGAAGGATCCTTACGTCCCGTCCCTAACTTTTCCACCCCTCTACGTTGAAAAAACCACGCCAGCCACCCTTTCCCCGAGGCACTCAAGAAGAGAAGAGTGATAGAAGACAAAGAACTCTTTGTAGACCTTCTCAAAGTGTGAGGTAAACATTCCTTCTCCTTAAACTCGTGAAAAGTGTGTCCTAAGTATGCTCGATTCTTGAAGGAACTTTGTACCATCAAGATGGAAGCCAGAAGATGAAGGGAACATAGAAGGGAAGTGAGAAGGAGCACTTGTCCGTTGTTTTCCAAACCCAAATGCCGGAAAAACGTAGCGATTCGGGTATGGTAAGTGTTCCTCGTGTCATAGGCGATACTCGCTTTGACAAAGCTATGCTTGATTTGGGTGCGTCTATAAATGTCCTGACCTTATTCCATCTATCAATCTCTAGGCTTATAGGACCTTTTGCATGAAACACGGACTATTAGTACAACTAGCTGACGGATCTAATATCCACCCTAAGGGCATAATTGAAGATGTTCTTATAAAAATTGATAAGCTAATCTTCCCTGCGGATTTCTTTTGTCATTGATATGGAAAATATCATGCACACCATCATGTTAGGTAGGCCTTTTCTAATAACGGCTAGGACAAAAATTGACTATGTTAATGGAAAACTTACAATGGAGTTTAATGATAAGGTTATTGAATTCAATTTATTTACATCTCTTGAAAAACCCATTAGTACTCCTTCTTTGTGTTGCATTAATGATATGCCCATAGAAAATTCTTCCTATGACGACAATGCTAATTATATGGAAAAGCATGTGAAGATGGATTTGAAAGTGGATTTGCAAGATGACCACAACAAAACAAACGAAAAAGATAAATTGGCAATTGGGCCCATTCTACTAAAACCAAGCCAAGAGCTTGTTGTTCCCATCTTGCAGGATACTCAGCACGGAATGGGAAGTCCTCCAACTGAAACGAGCAAGGAAGATCTAGGAGAGAAGAGAAACGCTCGTATCATGAACGGAAACGAAGGAACGAGCTCTCCACATCAAGCAATTGATCCGGGAGAGGTCATTGAGGCATGATCAGAGGCCTTACGTCGAGCCAACAACGTAAAACAAAGGCGCTGCTCGGGAGGCAACCCGAGAAAATAAGAGAAGAGGAGGTTCTGACGTTCTGTCAAGAAAACCGCACCCGCGGCCCAATGACACCGTCCCCCCGGTGACACAGCGCTCCCAGCCCGCCCCCGGCGCTGAGCCAGCGCAAGCACAAAGCTGTCACCACCCCCGCGGTGACAAACCCCCGCACCCGTGAATTTTTTTCCTTTGACGAACGCTCTCAGCGCCACACACAGCGCTGGGCTTGCGTCTCCGCTTCCCTTGTCACCGCCCCCGCGGTGACAAGCCACCGCCCCTGCAATTTAACCCAAAAAAGAAAAAAAATAGGATCGGGGTTTTAAATCCCTAACCCACTCACCTCCCTCACTCTTCCTCACACATACCTCGCCCGAAAAAACACTCTCACTCACAAAACCTCACCACGCCCCCAGCGACTCATTCGCACGTCCCTGCGCCGGCCAGCCAACACGCCCCTGCGCCACCCTCACCACGCCCCTGCACCACCTCAGTTAACTCCTCCCTCCAACCGGTTGCACCTTTCCCCTAACCCACAATCTCACAAACCCTAACCCTAATCTATCACCACCACTCACCACCATCCTAATCCATCGTCAACCACCGTTTGAAGCACCAACGGACGCCGGAGAAGCGACACAGGAGCGGCCACCCGCGTTCTGTCACGAGTTCGTTCCCAGACTTCGCCCGCCCCCGCGGCCACGCCTCGACGCCCCTGCGCCTTACCGCCCCCGCGGCCACGCTTCACCGCCCTTGCGGATAAACAACAGAAGGTCGTCCACTTATTTTTCCTTTGTGAAATTCTAATTCTTTTGATTGGAATTGTGATTAGAATGGATGCAACACGAAAATATAAGATGACTGATAGGGAGAAGGCTCGGTATGAGATTGTGCAAGACCGACAAGTTTTTGCAACTCGGTTTTTGCACATTCCGACTTTATAGCGGTTGGACATGTTGGAAAGCATGCAGTCTTTCCTAAGCAATGTTGGGCTCGGGGAATTCCTGGGAAGGAGTGCCCGAACATACCCTGAGCTGACCAGACAGTTTGTGGCCACATTCAGTATGGAGCTAGAGCACCACATATGTGTCGGCCTTACCTTCAAGTTCAACAAAAGGAAATATACGGTAAACTTCTCTCAGCTACAGAAGGCTTTTGGGGTTTCTAAGAACCCTTCGGAAAAATGGTGGGAGGGAGCTCTTACACCAGATTTGGTGGAGTTTTGGCGAGCAACTACCGGCTCCGACTTTCAAACGGGGGTGAGTACAACAACAAACTCACTCACCCCTGTTTGAGCCTCATATCCAAGATTATTATGTGTGTCTTCTGTGAACACAAGGAGGAAAACAAAGTGGCCCCTCAAGGACCTCCCACTGCTTTATGCTTGTGTCGCGGCATGTGACAACGTGCCGGATTGGATCACGCTCTTCCTTACCGCTTTGAAGCGGATTAGGAAGAATGAGCCACGTGACATTGTTGGAGGTGGGATCATCTCCCTGATTGCAGAGCAGGTCATGGACCTGACCGAGCTGGAGGATGGGTTAACAATCCCATTTTACGACGAGGCTCTTTTACGGCGCTGCAAGCTCTTGAGAAAGGATGGTGAGAACTTCTTCTGGTTGTCTTTTACAGATGGGAGCAACGTCACATACTTGCCCCGGCCGCTACCTTTAGGAGATGAGCTCTCCGATCTCTACATTGCCGCCGACCCCTACGTACCGAGGCGATCACATGTCGCCATTATTGAGTGGCATGCGGCGAGCTCCAGCAGGGTCCGACAAGAGGACCACATGCCCACTCATGATGACGATGAGGAGATGCCCACCGCGGCACAGGAGGATGATCCCACACACGCCAGTCTGCTAGCTCATATGGCGGCTCTGACCACGCAGCATCAACAGTGGCAGACCGGCTACCAGACATCTATGCTCCAGCAGCAGCAGGCGTAGCAGACGGATTTTGAGGGGAGGATGACCGAGCATTTTGACCGGCGTCAGGATGCTTGGAAGGAGGCTCAACAGAGGAGGATGACCGAGCATTTTGACCGGCGTCAGGATGCTTGGCAGGAGGCTCAACAGAGGAGGATGAAGGATCAGCAGTTGGTTTGGCAAGCCAACTTTGAGACCTCTTTCGGAGCTCGGATGGACGTGCAGCAGGCTCGCCTTGACGGCTTGTACCAGCGTCAGGAGCACTTTTTCAGCCACTTCCCGTATCCTCCGGAGCACGGTCCCGATGGTCCAGCCGGACCATCCCATTAGTGAGCTTCTTCTTTTTCCCTTCTCCACGTATTATCTTTGCTTTCATTTTCACACTTTGAGGGCAAAGCGTTCTTCAAGTATGGGGAGGGTACTTATCATGCATTTCTAGTCATTTGAGTTTGTTTTAAAAATCCTAATTGTAATTCATGTTTCATTTTAGTTAAAAAAAAAGAGAGAAAAAGCCAAAGAATTGAGAAAAAGGCAAGAAATCCTTGGATAAACCGAAAATCCGAGAGGGCGGTTTAGGCAAAAAGAAGGTAGTCCGACCAACTCTAGGTTGGTGCAAAATTGGACTTGAGAGATGTGAGATTTTTGTGAGATTATCATGAAAAGAAGAAGAGTGGCAAGGTGAAAACCCGAAAGGGCTCCTTGGCAAAATGAGCGATACCGAGTGTAGGTTCTACTTCAGGCGTTGACGACATAAGAAGGGGAGTCATAAGGAGGATGTCCGGGTAGGTCACTTTCGGAGCAATAAGGATGGTAGTTTTGCACATTTTCTCACATTTTCTTTTTCTCTCTCTTTTCTCACTTTCTTTGGTAATTTTTTCTCTTTTGTTCCTCATCTTTCTACTACACCATATTTCCTGAGACTTGTGCTGATTTGTTTGATGTATTGTTTACTCGGGACGAGTAAAGAGTCTAAGTGTGGGGGAGTTTGATAGGTGATGGAATCACTATCAATTTAGGTAGTTTTTAGAGTCGTTTTTATGTTTTCGAGTCATATTATGTTGCTAATGCCTTGATCCAGATAAAAGAGTCAAAATGAAGCAAAAGAAGGTATTAGCAACACTTAGGAGTTGAACGAAGCATGTCACCGCCCCCGCGGCCGCCTCTGGCCGCCCCTGCGGTGACAACCCTGGAGGCCCATGACGAGCGCNTAGGAGGAGCTGGCCTTGCTGAGCCCAATTGCCACCTCTTGTGGATCAGCATGTATATCTCTTTTCTCGACGACTGAGGGATGCCACCCGGACCTATATGGTTGGATTTCACTGTGAGTCATTGATATATCAGGTCAGAGCCTCAAATTTATGAGCGGGAGCGGGCTGGACAGAGGAGAGCTTCTCAGACCGGAGGGTCTAAGAAGAGACAGCGGACTGGCATACCAGTGTGTTGGTAGAGCTGTTGGTTCCCGGGCGAAGCCCGAGACGCCAAAGTTACCCCTCAACTACACCGTTGCAATAAGGGACGACAATGCTTTAACTGTGGTGATTATGGACATATACGAACAGAGTGCACGAGGCCGTCAGTGAGTTGCTTCACTTGTGGCAGACCAGGACACAGAGCTGTCTTCTGTAGACAGGCGGAGCTTCATCACAACAGGGTTTCTTCTCCTGCTAGTGCCAGCAGGAGGTGGGCAGAGGCCACCTCGGCAAAAGACACAAGGACAATAGAGAGTCCAAATCGTCCTATTACTCAGGAATCTGCTCCCGGTCGAAGAGTAGGTAGGAGGTAGAGGTAGAGGTAGGGATCGTCTGCTATCGCAGACGATACTCCCTGTGCCGGCAGATCTGGGGCACGTCTACTGATAGGTGATGGAATCACTATCAATTTAGGTAGTTTTTAGAGTTTTTTTTTTTTTTTTTTTATGTTTTCGAGTCATATTATGTTTCTAATGCCTTGATCCAGATAAAAGAGTCAAAATGAACTAAAAAAGTATTAACAACACTTCGGAGTTGAAGTAAAGAGACGAAGACAAGTTTCTGGTGCCTCACCGCCGCCGCGGAGAAGTGTCACCGCGCCTGCGGTGACACCCTTGCCGAGCGCCGCAGCCAGCGGCCTCACCTGCGCCGAACGAAGCATGTCACCGCACCCGAAACCACCTCTGGCCGCCCCTGCGGTGACCCATCCTGAAGAAGCGAAGACGGGCGCCACAACGCCCTTGCCTGCGGCCTTGCCAGGGCCTTGTGAAGCCGAAGACTCAGTGTCACCGCCCCCCGCGGTGACTCTGGGCCGCGCCTGCGGATCTTCACCAAAAACGCCCGAAGTTAAAGAGTCAGACGTTTCAAAGAGCATTGAGGAACCCGCCCCCGCGGGAATGTCTAGCCGCCCCTGCGGCCAAGAAGAAGATTGAACATTTTTGCCTAAACCGCCCCTGCGGCGCCCTTGGCCGCGGGTGCGGGTTAGCATCAGAGGACTTTACTCGGCTGTTTTCGACAACTTTAAGGCCCTTAATTGTGGTTGTTTGCACAACCTCTTTAATCCATTCTTAATGGTGGCTGTTTGCACAACCTCTTTATTCCTTTTTAATGCATTTTGTAGTATAAATAGAGCCTTTGGCTATAGCTATTTTCATCTCATTTTCCACACAAAAACCTCTATATTTCCTAGTGTCTTTTGTAATGAGTTTCTAAGCCCCCTTGGCCTACATTGGGTTGATTGAAGCTACATTACTATTTGGTTGTAAGTTCTTCTAATATAAGTTTAAGTTCATTACCCTTTGTGTTATTTTCCTTGATCTTTAACTTATGTTTGCATGTTTTTATCCACTTAGATTGATCACCTTAAGTGTACTAATGCATGCAAAATGCTAGGATTAATTGATTCCGGGTTCGGGTCCTTAATCTAGTAGCAAACCCATAGGTAGAAACTGGTTGCGATTATCTAAGGGAAAGGAAAATAACTATAAAGAAAGATTTAACGGGTTGTTTTATTCTTCTTTATATCTCTTTATCTTTATTAGAATGCTAACTTGTGTTTTAATCTTGTAGGTTTACGGATTAAATAACTAGTTAAGTTGTGTTAATGCCGGTTGGCTTAACACATATCTACGATCCAAGATGAGAACATCGGTGAATTACTTATAAAAAAGAATCAACCAAGTAGTATGTATGCTAAGATCCAACCTAGTGTAGTTCTTTAAATTAACCTTTTTCACCAACTTTATAATTGTCTTTGTCTTGTTTTATTTCAATCCAAATCCCCCCCCCCATTTGTTACCAAATCAATATTTAAAATAATAAAAACTCGATAAAACTCCCTTGGGTTCGACCCTTACTTAATCACTATACATTGATTAGTATTAAGTTCGGATTTAACTTGATAAGTTTATAATAACGACCTTAGGAAATACTCTTGTCAAATTTGGCGCCGTTGCCGGGGAGTTTAATTTTTGTTTTTATTATTTTTGATTATTGATTATTGGTTTGGACCATTTTCATGGTTCATACCCGTGCTACTAACTTAGAATTTGCCCCTTTTGATACCAAAATCGAGAGGACATACCATCGGCAAAGAAGACAAAGTCGGAACGAAGAAGAAATGGCGAACCGCACACTCCGACAACTCACGCAGCCGGATTTGACTCAACACCCCCTTGCGGTAACCATACCGGCAATTGGAGAAGGGGTCAACTTCGAGCTCAAGCCGGGATTGATCCATTTGCTACCTTCCTTTCATGGGCTGAGCGGAGAAGATCCCATCAAGCACTTGGGAAAGTTTCATACCGTTTGCATGAGCATGAAGCCGACAAACGTGACCGAAGAGCAAATCAAGATGAGAGCCTTCAACTTTACTCTCAAGGATGCGGCGGATGATTGGTACTACCACCTTCCATCCGGTAGTATCGATACTTGGGAGAATCTCCACAAAGCCTTCTTGGAGAAATACTTTCCAGCCAAGAAGGCCAACAACTTGAAGAAGGCAATAAGCAACATCGAACAAGAAGCGGATGAAACTCTTTATGAGTACTTTGAGCGATTTGCTAAGTTGAGATCAAGTTGTCCCTTCCACGGGTATTCCACCCAAGACCTTGTGTTGTACTTGTACAACGGGCTCTTGGACAATGAAAGAAGGATCGTGGACGCCGCTTGTGGAGGCAACATTCTAAACTCCACTCCCGAGATTGCTATGGAAAAGATGCAAGAAATGGCGGAAGGTACGAGGAACTTTGGTAGATCCTCTACCAAAAAAGGAGTCCATGCCATCAACCCTAGCCGTCCGGAACTTGTGCAAGAGATTGTGGAACTAAAGGAGATGGTGAAGAGGCTCACTTTGATGGGAACTCCACAACAACTCAAGGCTTGTGGAGTATGTGCCGATCCTTTCCACCCCACGGACTTGTGCCCACAAGTTCAAGATGAAGCTGCTGAGGTGAATGCTATCGGGTATGGTCAACAACAACAACAACGCCAACGGGACAACCCATATGCTCAAAATTTCATCCCGGGTTGGCGTGATCAACAAAACTACCGGTGGAGGGATCAACAAAACCAACAACAACAACAACCCCGCCAAGGTATGTCCCAATCCACTGAAAATATGTTACAAGTTTTAATTAAGCATTTTGCTACTCATGTCCAAACCATGGAGTCAAGCATCAAGAATCTTGAGAAGCAAGTGGGGCAAATGGCGGAGGCAATTACGAGGATCGAAGCTCGATCCTCGGGAAACCTACCCTCCCAGATTGTCGTCAATCCCAAGGAGAGCTTATGTGTCATTTCTCTAAGGAGTGGAAGGATCATCAAGGGGAATGAAGAACCAGGGACGATTAACCAACCTTCTGTTGGCAAACCGCCCCTGCGCAAGGAGGATGCCGCCCCTGCGGCTCAAGTCAAACCGCCCCTGCGGCCTATCCACTCTGCCCCTGCGGCCAACAATGCAGAAAGTACTCCGGAAGAAGATCCTTACGTCCGTCCTAACTTTCCACCCCTCTACGTTGAAAAACCGCCAACACCCTTCCCCGAGGCACTCAAGAAGAGAAGAGTGATAGAAGACAAAGAACTCTTTGTGACCTTCTCAAAGTGTGAGGTAAACATTCTTCTCCTTAAACTCGTGAAAGTGTGTCTAAGTATGCTCGATTCTTGAAGGAACTTTGTACCATCAAGAGGAAGCAGAAGATGAAGGGAACACAAAAGGGAAGTGAGAAGGAGCACGTGTCCGCTGTTTTCCAAACCCAAATGCCGGAAAAACGTAGCGATCCGGGTATGGTAAGTGTTCCTTGTGTCATAGGCGATACTCGCTTTGACAAAGCTATGCTTGATTTGGGTGCTTCTATAAATGTCCTGCCTTATTCCATCTATCAATCTCTAGGCTTATAACTTTTGCATGAAACACGGACTATAGTACAACTAGCTGACGGATCTAATATCCACCCTAAGGGCATAATTGAAGATGTTCTTATAAAAATTGATAAGCTAATCTTCCTTGCGGATTTCTTTGTCATTGATATGGAAAATAGCATGCACACCATCATGTTAGGTAGGCCTTTTCTAATAACGGCTAGAACAAAAATTGACTATGTTGATGGAAAACTTACAATGGAGTTTAATGATGAGGTTATTGAATTTAATTTATTTACATCTCTTGAAAAACCCATTAGTACTCCTTTGTGTTCCATTACTGATATACTCATAGAAAATTCTTCCTATGATGACAATGCTAATTATATGGAAAAGCATGTGAAGATTGCTTTGAAAGTGGATTTGTAAGATGACCACAACAAAACAAACGAAAAAGATAAATTGGCCATTGGGCCCATTCTACTAAACCCAAGCCAAGAGCTTGTTGTTCCCATCTTGCAGGATACTCAACACGGAATGGAAAGTCCTCCAACTGAAACGAGCAAGGAAGATCTAGGAGAGAATAGAAATGCTCGTATCATGAACGGAAACGAAAGGAACGAGCTCTCCACATCAAGCAATTGATCCGGGAGAGGTCATTGAGGCATGATCAGAGGCCTTACGTCGAGCCAACGACGTAAAACAAAGGCGCTGCTCGGGAGGCAACCCGAGAAAATAAGAGAAGAGGAGGTTCTGACGTTCTGTCAAGAAAACCGTACCCGTGGTCCAATGACACCGCCCCCGCGGTGACACAACGCTCCCAGCCCGCCCCCGGCGCTGAGCCAGCGCAAGAACAAAGCTGTCACCGCCCCCACGGTGACAAACCACCGCACCCGCGGATTTTTCCCTTGACGAACGCTCCCAACGCTGCTCTTGCGTCTCCGCTTCCCTTGTTACCGCCCCCGCGGTGACAAGCCACCGCCCCTGCGGTTTAACCCAGAAAAGAAAAAAAAAAGGATCGGGATTTTAAATCCCTAACCCACTCACCTCCCTCACTCTTCCTCACACATACCTCACCCGGAAAAAAAAAACTCTCACTCACTCACAAACTATCACGCCCCAGCGCTGTCAAGCCCATCCCTGCACCACCCATCCACCACGCCCCTGCGCCACCTTCGCCCGCCCCTGCGCCACCTCAGTTTGTTCCTCCCTCCACCGGGCTGCACCTTCCCCTAACCCACATTCTCACAAACCCTAAACCTAATCTATCACCACCACTCACCACCATCCAAAACCACCGTCAACCACCATCGGGAGCACCAACGGACGCCGGAGAAGCGACACAGGAGCGGCCACCCGCGTTTTGTCACGAGTTCATTCCCAGACTTTGCCCTCCCCCGCGGCCACGCTTCACCGCCCCTGCGGGTCTTCAAACCGCTCCTGCGGATAAACAACAGAAGGTCGTCCACTTAATTTTCCTTTGTGAAATTCTAATTCTTTTGATTGGAATTGTGATTAGAATGGATGCAACACGAAAATATAAGATGACTGATAGGGAGAAGGCTCGGTATGAGATTGTGCAAGACCGACAAGTCTTTGTAACTCGGTTTTTGCACATTCCGACTTTAGAGCGGTTGGGCATGTTGGAAAGCATGCAATCTTTCCTGAGCCATGCTGGGCTCGGGGAATTCCTGGGAAGGAGTGCCCGAACATACCCCGAGCTGACCAGGAAGTTCGTGGCCACATTCAGCATGGAGCTAGAGGACCACATCTGTGTCGGCCTCACCTTCAAGTTCAACAAGAGGAAATATACGGTCAACTTCTCTCAGCTACAGGAGGCTTTCGGGGTTTCTAAGAACCCTTCGGAAAAATGGTGGGAGGGAGCTCCTACACCAGATTTGGTGGAGTTTTGGCGAGCGGCTACCGGCTCCGACTTTCAAACGGGGGCTGAGTACAACAACAAACTCACTCACCCCTGTTTGAGGCTCCTATCCAAGATTATTATGTGTGTCTTCTGTGGACACAAGGAGGAAAACAAGGTGGCCCTCAAGGACCTCCCACTGCTTTATGCTTGTGTCGCGGCATGTGACAACGTGCCGGATTGGATCACACTCTTCCTTACCGCTTTAAAGCAGATTAGGAAGAATGAGTCACGTGACATTGTTGGAGGTGGGATCATCTCCCTGATTGCAGAGCAGGTCATGGACTTGACCGAGCTGGAGGATGGGTTACCAATCCCATCTTACGACGAGGCTCTTCTACGGTGCTGCAAGCTCCTGAGGAGGGATGGTGAGAACCTCTTCTGGTTGTCCTTTACAGATGGGAGCCACGTCACATACTTGCCCCGGCCGCTACCTTTAGGAGATGAGCTCTCCGATCTCTACATTGCCGCTGACCCCTACGTACCGAGGCGATCACAGGTCGCCGTTATTGAGCGGCATGCGGCGAGCTCCAGTAGGGTCCGACATGAGGACCACATGCCCATTCATGATGACGATGAGGAGATGCCCACCGCGGCACAGGAGGATGACCCCACACACGCCAGTCTGCTAGCTCAGATGGCGGCTCTGACCACGCAGCATCAGCAGTGGCAGACCGGCTACCAGACATCCATGCTCCAGCAGCAGCAGGCGGATTTTGGGCTGAGCATTTTCAGATGCTTGTTTTGACCGGCGTCAGGATGCTTGGAGGAGGATGGAGGATCAACAGTTGGCTTGGCAAGCCAACTTTGAGACCTCTTTCGGAGCTCGGATGGACGTGCAGCAGACCCGCCTTGACGGCTTGTACCAGCGTCAGGAGCAGTTTTTCAGCCACTTCCCGTATCCTCCGGAGCACGGTCCGGATGGTCCAGCCGGACCATCCCATTAGCGAGCTTCTTCTTTTGCCCTTCTCCACATATTATCTTTGCTTTCATTTTCACACTTTGAGGGCAAAGCGTTCTTTAAGTATGGGGGAGGGTACTTATCATGCATTTCTAGTTATTTGAGTTTGTTTTAAAAATCCTAATTGTAATTCATGTTTCATTTGTGTTATAAAAAATAAAAAATAAAAAAGAAAAAGCCAAAGAATTGAGGAAAAAGGCAAGAAATCCTTGGATAAACCGAAAACCCGAGAGGGCGATTTAGGCAAAAAGAAGGTAGTCCGACCAACTCTAGGTTGGTGCAAAATTGGACTTGAGGGATGCGAGATTTTTGTGAGATCATCATGAAAAGAAGAAGAGTGGCAAGGTGAAAACCCGAAAGGGCTCCTTGGCAAACTGAGCGATACCGAGTGTAGGTTTTCCTTCCGGCGTTGGAGACATAAGAAGGGGAGTCATAAGGAGGATGTCCGGGTAGGTCACTCTTAGAGCAATAAGGATGGTAGTTTTTCACATTTTCTCACATTTTCTTTCTTTTCTCTCTTTTCTCACTTTTTTTGGTCATTTTTTTCTCTTTTGTTCCTCATCTTTCTACTACACCATATTTCCTGAGGCTTGTGTGCTGATTTGTTTGATGCATTGTTTACTCGGGACGAGTAAATAGTCTAAGTATGGGGGAGTTTGATAGGTGATGGAATCACTATCAATTTAGGTAGTGTTTAGAGTCCTTTTTATGTTTTCGAGTCATATTATGTTGCTAATGCCTTGATCCAGATAAAAGAGTGAAAATGAAGCAAAAGAAGGTATTAGCAACACTTAGGAGTTCAAGTAAAGAGACGAAGACAAGTTTCTAGTGCCTCACCGCCCCCGCGGAGAAGTTTCACCGCGCCTGCGGTGACACCCTTGCCGAGCGCCGCAGCCAACGGCCTCACCTGCGCCGAGCGAAGCATGTCACCGCACCCGCGGCCGCCTCTGGCCGCCCCCGCGGTGACAACCCTGGAGTCCCATGACGAGCGCCGCGGCCAGCGCCTTCGCCCGCGGCCAAGAAGAGCCTGTCACCGCCCCCGCGGCCGCCTCTGGCCGCCCCTACGGTGACCAATCCTGAAGAAGCGAAGACGGCGCCACAACGCCCTTGCCTGCGGCCTTGCCAGCGGCCCTGTGAAGCCGAAGACCTAGTGTCACTGCCCCCGCGGTGACTCTGGGCCGCACCTGCGGATCTTCACCAAAAACGCCCGAAGTTAAAGAGTCAGACGTTTCAAAGAGCATTGAAGAACCCGCCCCTGCGGGAATGTCTAGCCGCCCCTACGGCCAAGAAGAAGATGGAACGTTTTTGCCTAAACCGCCCCTGCGGAGCCCTTGACCGCGGGTGCGGGTTAGCGTCAAAGGAATTTACTCGGCTGTTTTCGACAACTTTAATGCCTTAATTGTGGCTGTTTGCACATCCTCTTTAATCCATTCTTAATGGTGGCTGTTTACACAGCCTCTTTACTCCTTTTTAATGCATTTTGTATTATAAATAGAGCCCTTGGCTATAGCTATTTTCATCTCATTTTCCACACAAAAACCTCCATATTTCCTAGTGTCTTTTGTAATGAGTTTCTAAGCTCCCTTGGCTACATTGGGTTGATTGAAGCTACATTACTATTTGGTTGTAAGTTCTTCTAATATAATGTTAAGTTCATTTTCCTTTGTGTTATTTTCCTTGATCTTTAACTTATGTTTGCATGTTTTTATCCACTTAGCTATTTTCATCTCATTTTCCACACAAAAACCTCCATATAATGTTAAGTTCATTACTATTTGGTTGTAAGTTCTTCTAATACATTGGGTTGATTGAAGCTACATTACTATTGGGTTGATTGAAGCTCCATATTTCCTAGTGTATAATGCATGCAAAATGCTAGGATTAATTGATTCCGGGTTCAGGTCCTTAATCTAGTAGCAAACCCATAGGTAAAAACTGGTTGCGATTATCTAAGGGAAAGGAAAATAACTATAAAGAAAGATTTAACGGGTTGTTTTATTCTTCTTTATATCTCTTTATCTTTATTAGAATGCTAACTTGTGTTTTAATCTTGTAGGTTTACGGATTAAATAACTAGTTAAGTTGTGTTAATGCCGGTTGGCTTAACACATATCTACGATCAAGATGAGAACATCGGTGAATTACTTATAAAAAAGAATCAACCAAGTAGTATGTATGCTAAGATCCAACCTAGTGTAGTTCTTTAAATTAACTTTTCACCAACTTTATAATTGTCTTTGTCTTGTTTTATTTCAATCCAAATCTCCCCCCCCATTTGTTACCAAATCAATATTTAAAATAATAAAAACTCGATAAAACTCCCTTGGGTTCGACCCTTACTTAATCACTATACATTGGTTAGTATTAAGTTCGGATTTAACTTGATAAGTTTATAATAACGACCTTAGGAAATATTTGTCATCTACCCGCTCTGGCAGCCTCCTCCACTCGTCTAATGTACGCACGGAACTCTGGTCCCCCTATAGAGACATGATCCAAGTCATCTGACTGAACTCGTCGTGGTCTTTGTCTCCCAGCCATACCGTTCCCAGTCTGAGGAACAACACTCTCAGCAACATCCTCATGGACCTCCTCCGCTGTAGGTGGATCAACAATGGAAATCTGACCCTGTCCTACCACTACTGGAGGAAGAGGGGGTCTACCCCTACCTCGTCCAACTGCAGATAAAGCTCTAGTCCGAGCGATCTGCAGGGTATGCACACCTAACTTATAAGGTTATATATATGCCATATGTATAGATATATATATCTAATACTTGAGGTCACACCATCAGATAGGTAATATATATATATATATATATATATATATATATATATATATATAGATACTGTCAAGGTCTTCAGAGGGGTGGTGGCTTCTCGTACACACTATCCCAAAACATTTGTACTCATTTCAAAACCAAAAACCTTTTGAAAACTCATACCCCTTTCGGGTTCTCTTTATTTATCTATTCGACCTTATTGCAGATTGCAAGTGCCATTGTTGTCAACCTAAGGCTCTGATACCAACTTTATAACACCTCGAATCCGCGGGACTCGGGGCGCTACTGGGCTAGAATCTCACAATGGATCATGACCCTAGCCTGAAAACAAGTTCATTGGATCTTACAACAAGACACAGATAGATTAAAACCAAAATATCAAACTGTAATATATATCTTAAAAGGTTTACAAAATACCGTTGAGTACAAACCAGAACATATATCTATGTAAGAGCCTTGATCTTTAGGAGTTGAGCCAAGGTAGCCGCCCCTGCGGGTCCAGAGGGCTGCCCCTGCGGCTGGGCTTGTGTTCCGCCCCTGCGGCTCAGGGAACCCGCCCCTGCGGTTTCTTGCGGCTGCAGCCGGCTTTGTTGATCGTTTGACCGTGCTTTACTCTTTCTTCTCTTCCTTCTTAAGCTTCTTCTTGGCCTCTTGATGAAGGGTTTCTTCATCTTCTCCAGCTACTCACGTTCTTTTTCCACTCTTCTCCTTCTTCTTGATCTTATGCTTGATTCTTCTTGGTTTGGAAGAGAAGTTTGTGTAGATTTTTGGTGGATGATGATGTGTGGATGTGTTACTGAGCTTGGGAGCCAGCTGAGAGTGTGGTGTTGATCAATTCCTTTGCTTAGGATCACAACAGTAGGTTAACTTACTCTTCTCTTCTTCTTTCTTTCTTTCTTCTTCCTTTCCCCTTTCCCCTTTCCCTTAGCTTAGGATTAGATGTTCTAGGCATATATGTTGATGTTTACATGTATATATATGTATGTGTTGGATTGCTGGACGTTGAAGACTGGAAATCATCGTGTGGAGAGTGGAAGAGAAGTCAGGGATTACGTTCTGCACTGTCGCTGCCCCCGCGCCAGTAAACCAACGCCCTTGCGTGACCTTGTCACCGCACCGCGGCAGTTAGCCGCCGCCCTTGCGTGACCTTGTCACCGCACCCGCGCCAGAGAGCCGCCGCCCCTACGGCCACGGTCAGCGCCTCTGTGTGGGAGTGTCTCCGCGCCTGCGCCTGCCGTTGCTTCGCCCCTGCGTCCCTCTTGTCACGCATGTGCGTCTTGTACATGATCTACCTAGAGTAGTGTAGATCCTTTCCTTTCCTAGTATGAGCGAGTTAGTAGCATGCCAGGTATGTGTATGAGGATAGGATGAGGATGATTATGTTATTGATATGTGCCGGTTATGGCTTTAAGGTTTAGTAGATTATCGAGGTTTATAAGTTGGATATGATCCTTATGGATCCCTTGGGTCTAGGTGTGACCCCTTTGATTGATAGGAGATAAAATATCTCTTTATGCCTTGTTATTAGGCAGTGCTGTCCTCCAGATTGGAGTGGATCGTGGTTGAGAGTATTCTGAGGTTAAGGTAATTCTATTGGACTTACTTAGTTACCATCCTTATATTGGATGTATGCATGAGTGGTGTGTGCTATATGCTTGATAGCATGCGATGTTGTTTATTACCGACCTATGATTTAGTGACCGCCCATTGTAGTGGTTGTGACAACCTTCCCTTTCATCCCGCTGAGGAGTCTAGGAGGTTCTATGTAGTCAGGCCAGATCTGGTATACGGGATGACCACTCCCCACTCCTTTATGGTATACGGGAGTGTGTTCCGATCCACTCTAGCTGGCTATAGCACTCAGAGGCGAGGATTATATATATACCTCGTGTCACATATGTTCATATACATATATTTACACGATTTGAGTGTTGGACTTTATAAAGATAATTAACTGGGTAAATGTGTGACAACATGATTATATGTTTATGATTTGGTGAAGTGTGTTTGTGCTTATGCATTATCTTATATATGAATGGTTAGCTAACGGTTTTATACCATGTTGTAGATACTTTGCAGGTTAGGAGAACTGCAGAGTGATTCAGATGGGGTGATCCGCTGAGGGCTCCGTACACTAGGTTTATGCGAGGGTTATGGGACATTTTGTATGTACATATATATGTTTAGGTTTGTACTCAACGGTTCCTCTGTAAACCTTTTGATTTATATATTACATTTCAATGTTTTGATTTTAATCTATCTGTGCCTTGTTGTAAGATCCAGTGAACTTTTTGTCAGGCTAGGGTCAGGATCCATTGTGAGATCCTAGCCCAATAGCGCCCCGAGTCCTACATATTTGGGGTGTTACAATCTATACATAACAAAATCATCCCATATTCCTCGCACAATCCTAGTGTATGGAGCCCTCAATGGATCACCCCATCTAGATCACTCTACAGTTCTCCTAACCTGCAAAACATCACCAACACGGTATAAAACCGTTAGCTAACCATTCATATATAAGATAATGCATAAGCACAAACACAAGTCATGGAATCATAAACACATATATAATCAGGCTGTCACACATTTACCCCGGCTAATCATCTTTATATAGTCCAACACTCAGATTGTATATATATATATATGTGATACGAGGAATATATAATCCTCGCCTCTAGGTGCAATAGCCAGCTGGAGTGGTGTCGGCGCACCTTCCCGTATACCCTAAGGGAGTGGTAAGTGTCCATCCCGTATACCAGATATGGCCTGACTACAGAGTACCTCCTAGACTCCACGGCGGGATGAAAGGGAAAGGTTATCACGGCCACTACAATGGGCGGTAAAATAAACCATAGGCCGGTAATAATCAACATCGCTGCTATCAAGCATATAACAAACACCACTCATGCAACACATCCGATATGAGGATGGTAGCTAAGTAAGTCCTACGGACTTACCTCAACCTCAAGATATCCTCAACCACGATCAACTCCAATCCAGAGAACAACACTGCGTAATAACAAGGCATAAAGAGATATCAAATCTCCTATCAATCAAAGGGGGTCACACCTAGACCCAAGATCCATACAGATCATATCCAACCTACAAACCTCAACAACCTACTAAACCTCAAAGCCATAACCGGCTTATATCGATATCATGATCATCATTATCCTATCCTCATACACACACCTAGCATGCCACTAACCCACTCATACTAGGAAAGGAAATGATCCATACTACTCTAGGTAGATCCTACATAAGACGCACCTGCGTGATAGGAAGGACGCAGGGGCGAAGCACTGGGAGGCGCAGGGGTGGCGAAACTCCCACGCAGGGGCGGCGACACAGGTGGCGCAGGGGCGGTGACAGTGCAGAAGTTGATTCCCGCCTTCTCTTCGACTCTTCACTCAATTGTCTTTACTTCATCGTCCAACAATCAAACACATACATAAATATACATATAGACATCAACATATGCCTAAGAGATCCAACACACAAGATTCAACTTGTGAAATCCTAAGCTAAAGAGAAGGTAAGGAAGAAGGAAAGAAAGAAAGAAGAGAAAGAGTAAGAACTTACCACTACTGTGGCCTAACAATATGGAAAGACCAGCACCAACACTCCTCAGCTGGCTCTCAAAGCAAAGCATCAACATCTCAACATCATCCTCAACAAAACTCACACAAACTCTCTTGCAAAACAATGAAGAAAACAAGAAGTGGATCCAAGGAGAAGGAAGGATGAAAGAAGGACGTGAGGCAGCTGGAGAAGGTGAAGGAAACCCTTCATCGTGAGGAAAATGAGAAGCTTATAGAGGAAGAGGAGAGTAAAGCATCGTCAAGAGTAAAAAATGCTGGCTGCAGCCGCAGGAAACATCAAGGGTGGACTCCCTGTGCCGCAGGGGCGGAACACAGAGCTTCACGCAGGGGCGGCCTTCTGGACCCGCAGGGACGGCTAACCCGGGCTTAACACCTAAAGACTAAGGCTCTTACATCGTTTGTGTGGGTTTTGGATGATGACGATGTGGGATGTTGATGCTGTGCTATGAGAGCCAGCTGAGGTATGTTGGTGCTGATCTCTTACTCTGTTTAGGTTGTAGTTGAGGTAAGCTCTTCCTCTTTCTTTCTTTCTTTCTTTCTTTCTTTCTTTCTTCATTCCTTCTTTTCTTCCTTTCCTTCTCTTTTAGCTTAGGATTCCACAAGTTGAATCTTGTGTTGGATATCCTAGGCATGTATTTATGTCTATATGTATATGTATGTATGTGTATGGTTGCTGGATGATGAAGACGTGAAATAACTGAGTGAAGAATCGAAGAGAAGTCGGGAATCACCTTCTGCACTACAAACCGCCCCTGCGCCACCAAAGTCGCCGCCCATGCGCCACCAGTGTCGCCGCCCCTGCGTGGGAGTGCCGCCGCCCCTACGCCTCCCAGTGCTTCGCCCCTACGTCCTTCCTGTCACGCAGGTGCATCTTATGCAGGACCTACCTAGAGTGGTATGTATCCTTTCCTTTCCTAGTATGAGTGGGTTAGTGGCATGCTAGGTGTGTGTATGAGGATAGGATAGTGATGATCATGATATCGATATAAGCCGGTTATGGCTTTGAGGTTTAGTAGGTTGTTGAGGTTTGTAGGTTGGATATGATCCGTATGGATCCCTTGGGTCTAGGTGTGACCCCCTTTGATTGATAGGAGATTTGATATCTCTTTATGCCTTGTTATTACGCAGTGTTGTTCTCTGGATTGGAGTTGATCGTGGTTGAGGATATCTTGAGGTTGAGATAAGTCCGTAGGACTTACTTAGCTACCATCCTTATATCGGATGTTTGCATGAGTGGTGTTTGTTATATGCTTGATAGCATGCGATGTTGATTATTACCGGCCTATGGTTTATTTGACCGCCCATTGTAGTGGCCGTGGTAACCTTTTCCTTTCATCCCGCCGTGGAGTCTTAGTCACGTACTACAACATACTCAACTTAATTAATTCCGCAATAGACAACCACAATATTCATGCAATTTAAAAGCCAAAGATATTGTAGTTTCACCCAATGTAAAGACATATCTGGTAGTATGTACTTCTTCTCTTGTCAAGATGATCACTTGATATGTGCTTTGTTCTTAGATGAAACACCGGATTCTTAGCCAAATTCATGGCGCTCTTGCTGTCCCTTTAGGGAGTGCACCCTCTTTGCTCTTGTAACACCTCAAATCCGTAGGACTCGAGGTGCTACTGGGCTAGGATCTCACAATGGATCCTGACCCTAGCCTGACAACAAGTTCACTGAATCTTACAACAAGGCACCAATAGATTAACATAAAACTGATATATATATATATATATACATATCAAAAAGATGATACGGAGTACTGCTGAGTACAAAGTCAAACAGAAATCCGTACAATATAATAACCCAAAAACCCACGATATCGCCCAGTGTACGGAACCCTCAGCAGATCACCCCTCTGGATCACTCTCCAGCTCTCCTAACCTGCAAAGGATCTACAACACGGTATAAAACCGTTAGCTAACCATACACATATATAAGAAGATGCTAGAGCACAAACACACATCAATAATATTAACACCTCATCATGATATCACACAGTTACCCGGTTTATTATCTTTATAATGTTAAGCACTCAAGTGTATATAAATTGGTATATGAAAATATGTGACACGAGGAATGAATATAATCCTCGCCTCTGCGTGCAATAGCTAGCTGGAGTGGTATCAGCGCACTTTCCCGTATACCATATGGAGTGGTAGGTGCCCTTCCCGTATACCAGAACTAACTAGCTTACAAAGAACTTCCCAAACTCCACTACGGGATGAAAGGTAAGTTGTCACAGCCACTACAATGGGCGGTCGATATAACATAGGTCGGTAATGAACCATATCGCATGCTATAAAGCATATAACAAACACCACTCAAGCATACATCCAATATAAGGATAGTAGCTAAGTAAGTCATATGGACTTACCTCAACCTCAGGAGTCGTATCACTACGATCAGCTCTCACTCAGGTCCACTCCAAAATGGAGGACAACACGGCCTATACAAGGCATCCATATATATATATCGAACTCCTATATATCACACAAAGGGGTCACACCTAGACCCAAGGGATCCATAGGGATCATATCCAACTCGTAAACCTCAAAGCCCTAACCGGCATATCTATATCATACTCATCAACATCCGATACCTAGCATGGTACTAGTTCCCTCATACTAGGAAAGGAAAGGAGCTACCCCACTATAGGTAGTCCCGGGACAAGACGCACTTGCGTGATCAAGGGACGCAGGAGCGGAACAGATAACCTGCAAGCGCGGCAGGGAGCAGCCGCAGACGCGGTGACAAGGGGCGCAGGTAACGCAGGCGAGGCGCGGGCGCTGCGGCACGGCTTCCGCAGGGGCGGCGGCTTCTAGGCGCGGGGGCGGCGTCTGTGCAGAACGTGAACCCGCGGCTTCTCTTTAGCTCTTCACGTGATCAAATCACGTCTTCTCTCATCCAAATTCACACACATACATATACATACACAATCCACCATTAATCTACATCCACATACATCTAAACCTAAGCTAAGAAGATGGAATCAAGGAAAGAAAGAAGGATAAACAAGATCACTTACCACTACTGAAGGTCTAGGCAAAACAAGAGCACAAGCACTATATCAGCTGACATCACAAGCTCAGCAGCTATGCACATCATCAACCAACATCAACAACACACACCAAAACACTTCCAACTCAAGAGAGATCAAGAAGGATGAAGGAGAAGCCAGGAGGACGTAGGTCTGGAATGAGGAAGTGAAGAAGGTAACCCCTGCTCAGCAAGAAAACGAAATAAGTAAAGTAAAGGTAAAGCACGGGTCAAAGGAGTCAACAAAACCGGTTGCAGCCGCCGGAAACCGCAGGGGCGGTTCCTTGGGCCGCAGGGGCGGCAGACATGCCCGCGGGTGTGGAAAGGTCAATCTCGGCCAAAGCCAATCTCGGTCCGAAAGAATAGGGCTCTTACATCTCACCCCCCTAAGAACAAGTTTTGTCCCGAAACTTGCAAAGTCCTAAAACCACTCGGAATCATAAGCCGAGGTACAACTCTCTCTATAACCTCAACATAAGCATGGAGGAATGCATCAACTTCAGCATCAAAACACTATCCAAGGCCTAGAGGAACCATCTCTAGCCAGCTATAAACACATCACAAGGCATAGAGGAATTACATCTCTAGCCGTATCATACTCATAACAGAAAGACATGGAGGAAGAACATCTCCAGCACTACTACGTCCATCAAAATAGCATAGAGGAAAGAACTATCTCCAGCTAAACCTATCATAACACCATAGCATGGAGGAAAGAACCATCTTCAGCTATAAACAACAGTCATACTAGCACAATAGGATCTAATAAGATCATAATCACATCAAAGCTAGCATGAAATAAATACATCATAGTATATAAGCATATAAGCACATAAGACTCACCAAGATAGTACTAAGATCTACTCGGTGATCCTAGTGGTGCACCTATCTCAGCATAGAACTCTGGATAGTTCCTCTGGATACTATCCTCAGTCTCCCATGTAGCCTCCTCGGGTCCTCGCCTCGACCACTGTATCCTCAACATAGGAATGTCCTTCGAACGCAGGCGTCTCATACCTCGTTCTAGGACTACAATAGGGTGCTCAACAAAGGTGTGGTCCGGCTCAACCACTAAATCATCATAACTCACGATGTGTCTGGGATCTGGTATGTACTCCCTCAGCTGAGACACATGAAATATAGGGTGAACACCCTCTAATCTCGGAGGCAAGACTAATCTGGAAGCTGCACTCCCAACCCGATCCAGAATCTCAAACGGTCCGACATATCGGGGACTCAACTTCCCCTTAATGCCAAAACGCCTAACACCTCGTGTCGGGGACACTCTAAGCCACACATGAGCCCAACTCTGACCTCTAGAGGTCTACGCCTCCTATCAGCATACGACTTTTGACGGCTCTGGGCAGTCAGCATCCGCTCTCGAATCAGTGCTACTCGAGCCATATCATCTTGAATCTAATCAGGTGTCAAACCACTGACACTGCTCTGCTCATCCCAACATAACGGGGTACGACATCTCTATCCATACAGTGTCTCATATGGGGTCATCCCAATAGATGCATGCCAGCTGTTGTTGTATGAGAACTCAACAAGTGGGAGATGATCCGTCCACACTTGTCCCCAATCCAACACACAAGCTCGCAGCATATCCTCTAGGGTCTGAATGGTCTTCTCTGACTGACCATCTATCTGAGGATGGAACGCAGTCGTGAAGTGAAAACTCGTCCCCAGGGCAGTCTGAATCTGCTGCTAGAATCTCGAGGTAAATCGTCCATCTCTATTTGAGACGATCGTCCTCGGTACACCATGGAGTCTCACTATCTTCCTAGTGTACTCCTCAGCTAATCTGCTCACCGGCCACGTCTCTCTAATAGGAATGAAACATGCCGTCTTCGTCAATCTGTCCACTATGACCCAGATCGCATCAAAACTCCGGCTCAACTTCAATCCAGTCACAAAATCCATGGTGACGTCCTCCCACTTCCTCTGTGGAACAGGAAGTGGATGAAGCTCACCTCCAGGTCTGAAATGCTCGATCTTGACCTGTTGGCAAGTCGCACACTGTGCCACAAATCTGGCCACATCGGGCTTCAGCCCTCCCCACCAATATTGACGTCTCAAATCCAGATACATCTTACTCGTACCTGGGTGTACAGAGTAAGGTGTACAGTGAGCCTCCTGTAAAATCCTCTATCTCAACTCTGTATCAGCAGGTACACAGACGTGACCGCGACGACTCAAAACTCCATCTGCTCCTAGCAGGAATTGTGGTACCTCATCCCGAGACATCATATCTCGTATCCTCAGCAATGTCGGGCAGGTCTCCTGCTTCTGTTGGATCTCGCCCAACAGATCAGGAAGGACCTCTAAAGTACGCAGCTGGACATCCTCATCAGGAAACTGGATGTCCAACTCTAACCAGATCAGATCTCTCTGTAACTGATGTTGAACTGTCAATCTCGCAATCGCCTGCTCTCGAGGCGTCTTCCTGCTCAGGGCATCGGCGACAACGTTTGCCTTCCCTGGATGATACAGGATCTCTAAACAAAGTCCTTGATCAGCTCGAGCCACCTACACTGGCGGTTATTCAATTCCTGCTGCGTGAAAATATACTTCAGACTCTTATGGTCTGTGAAAATATGACACGTAGCACCATACAAGTAATGTCTCCAGATCTTCAGTGCATGAACTACCGCTGCCAACTCCAGATCATGAGTCGGGTAGTTCTCCTCATACGTCTTCAGTTGTCGAGACGCATAAGCAATCACCTTGCCTCTCTACATCAAAACACATCCCAATCCTAGCTTGGATGCATCACTGTATACCACAAAATCCTCAATACCCTCTAGTTGTGCCAAAATAGGAGCATAAGTCAAACGCCTCTTCAACTCCTCAAAACTCTGCATGCACTGATCATACCACACAAATCTGGTAGTCTTCCTCAGCAAACTCGTCAGTGGACGGGCAATCACAAAGAATCCCAACACGAAGCGTTTGTAATAACCGGCTAGGCCAAGGAAGATACGTACTTCCTTGATGTTCGTCGGTGTAGTCCATGCTGCTCTTGCCTCAATCTTCGCCGGATCAACCTTGATCCCCTCAGCTGATACTACATGACCAAGGAATGCTACCTCTGGCATCCAAAACTCACACTTAGAGAACTTAGCATAAAGTTTTCTATCCCGCAAAACCTGCAATACAGTCCTCAGATGTCCTGCATGCTCCTCTCCACTGCGAGAGTATACCAGAATATGATCAATAAAAACCACCACAAACTGATCCAGGAAGTCGATGAAGATACTGTTCATCAACTCCATAAAGACGGTTGGGGCATTCGTAAGCCCAAATGGCATCACTACAAACACGTAGTGGCCATATCTGGTCCCGAATGTTGTCCTGTGCACATCCTGCTCTCTCACCCTCAACTGGTGATATCCTGAACGCAGATCAATCCTGGAGAACACAGTCGCTCCCTGTAGCTGATCTAACAAATCATCAATACGAGGTAGTGGATACTTGTTCTTGATGGTCACCTTGTTCAGCTCTCTGTAATCAATGCATAACCTCAGTGATCTGTCCTTCTTCCGTACGAAGAGGATAGGTGCTCCCATGGGGACACGCTAGGGTGAATGAAGCCCTTCTCAGCCAGCTCCTCAAGTTGCTTCTTCAGCTCCAGCATCTCGACAGACGCCATCCTGTATGGGGCCTTCGAGATCGGTCTTGTACCAAGCTCTAACTCAATCCCAAAATCCACACTCCTCTGAGGCGGCAAACTAGACGGCTCAGCAAAAACATCTGTGTACTCACAAACAACTGGGATGTCCTTTATAGTTGGACTCTCCCCCTCCTTCATGGCATAACACCAGAAGGCCTCGCAACCCTATGCAATCAATCTATCTGCCCGTATAGCGTTGATAATTGTGCCTGTCTTTCCAAGGTTCCAACCTCGGAAAACCTCTATCTGGCCTAACTCGGTAGAGAGGGTAATAGTCCTCCTACCTACATCTAAAACTACAGAGTGTCTATCCATCCAGTCCATACCTAGAATGACTTCTTCATGCTCTAATGGCATGACAAAGAAATCAACTAGTAACACACGGGTCCCTACAGAAATGGGACAACCATGAATCTCACGGGTACCTTTGACCCTACCACCATCGGGTAACCCTATAATAAAGGGCATCCCCTCCACTGTTTCTAAACCAAGACGCTCTACACAGGCATCAGAAATAAAAGAGTGCGTAGCACCAATATCAAATAAAACTCTAACAGGTAAATCATGAATCAGAATGGTACCTGTAGCAGTAGGTGTAGCTGGCTCCTCTGCACTCCTCAACTCAAAAACACGACCCTGTGGGCCTCTAGTATCAGTGGTGCTCCCACCACGACCTCTGCCTCTACTCGGCCCAAGAGCATATCCCTGAGTTGTAGGGCGATATGGGACCCTCTGTTGTCCCTGAATATGTTGCTGCTGAGGTGGCCTCTGCCCACCTCCCGCTGCACTAGCAGGGGAAGAACCCTGCTAAGATGAAGCTCCGCCCTGGCGGCAGAAACAACCCTGTGACCTTGCCTACCACAGGTGTAGCAAGTCACTAATGGCCTCGTGCACTCTGGCCTCATATGCTCTGGATCTCCATAGTTAACACACTGACGTCCCTTATCTGCAACTGGTGCACATGAAGGCAGACTCTGGCGTCTCTGACGTCCCTTATCTGCAACTGGTCTGCCCTGTACGCTGCCTTTTCTCAGACCCTCCGGTCTGAGAAGCTCTTCTCTGTCCAGCTCGCTCCCTCTCATAGTCGGAAGCTCTGTCCTGATAATCCATCAGTGCCTCACAGTAGAAACCCGCCATATAGGTCCGGGTAGTATCCCTCAGTCGTCGGGAAAAGAGATAGACGTGCTGATCTACAGAAGGTGCAGCTGGTCCTAGTAATGCCAGCTCTTCCTGAAACCTCTTGATGGCCTCAAAGACTAGTACATCCTCGAACCCAGCCTCAACAAAATCTCGCAGTTTCTCCCTCCTCGGTGAGGTAGGGCAGAAACGCTCTCTAATCATCGTCCTCAAATGCTCATAATTGGTAACCTGACCCCGTACTGATCTCCACCAGTGTTGTGCCAAGTCCCGGAATAAATTATGAACCAGCTCGATTTGTCTGTCAGCTGGACATCGATTTGACTCCAGGGCTGAGTCTACATGCCATATCCAGAGCTC
Organism: Fagopyrum tataricum; assembly: GCA_002319775.1. Taxonomy (NCBI): domain Eukaryota; kingdom Viridiplantae; phylum Streptophyta; class Magnoliopsida; order Caryophyllales; family Polygonaceae; genus Fagopyrum; species Fagopyrum tataricum. The sequence continues at coordinate 41,980,188 of CM008282.1, read as the reverse complement.
AACCTCTAACTCCACCTTCCCAGTGAAAGGGGGTACACCCATCTAATGGAAAGCCTTCAACCAAGTGTCTGGTCTAGGCTCTCTATGCTCCTCTGGTGCTCTGGCAATCTCAACAGCAGGTACCGGTACAGCTGGCACCTGAGTAACGGTGTGGGACCTCTCAGATGGTCCCTCCTGTGCTTGTAAATCTGGGGATGGTCTACCGGCTCTGGCAGCCTCCTCTACTCGTTTGATATATGCTAGGAACTCTGATCCCCCCATGGAGACACGATCAAACTCACCAGACTAGGCTCTATGTGCCCCCTGTCTCTCCGTTGCACCGTTCCCAGTCTCAGGAACGACGCTCTCAGCAACCTCCCCATATATCTCCCATGTTGCATGTGAACCGTCAGCAGGAGTCCTACCCTGTCCTCTACCTAGAGGGGGTCTACCTCTACCTCGTCTAGCTGCAGGTAAAGCTCTAGTCTGAACCATCTGCAGAAGACGTAAACCTAACTTAGAAGGCTATATATATGCCATATGTATAGATATATATATCAAATCAATCACAACAGAATATCTATATATATCTATACTATTGAGATCTTTAGAGGAGCGATGGCTCATGTACACAATATCCCAAAACATTTGTACTCATTTCAAAACCAAAACCTTTTGAAAAGGCAGACCCCTTTCGGGTTCTGTTTATTTATCTATTCGAACTTTATTGCAGATTACTAGTGTCATTGTTGTCAACCTGGGCTCTGATACCAACTTTGTAACACCCCAAATCCGTAGGACTCGAGGTGCTACTAGGCTAGGATCTCACAATGGATCCTAACCCTAGCCTGACAACAAGTTCACTGAATCTTACAACAAAGCACCAATAGATTAAAACAAAACATAAAACTGATATATATATATATACATATCAAAAGAATGATACAGAGTACTGCTGAGTACAAAGTCAAACAGAAATCCGTACAATATAATAACCCAAAAACCCACGATATCGCCCAGTATACGGAACCCTCAACAGATCACTCCTCTGGATCACTCTGCAGCTCTCCTAACCTGCAAAGGATCTACAACACGGTATAAAATCGTTAGCTAACAATAAACATATATAAGAAGATGCTAGAGCACAAACACACATCAATAATATGAACTTCTCATCATGATATCACACAGTTACCCGGTTTATTATCTTTATAATGTTAAGCACTCAAGTGTATATAAATTGGTATATAAAAATATGTGACACGAGGAATGAATATAATCCTCGCCTCTGCGTGCAATAGCTAGCTGGAGTGGTATCAGCGCACTTTCCCGTATACCATATGGAGTGGTAGGTGCCCTTCCCGTATACCAGAACTAACTAGCTTACAAAGAACTTCCCAGACTCCACTACGGGATGAAAGGTAAGTTGTCACAGCCACTACAATGGGCGGTCAATATAACATAGGTCGGTAATGAACCATATCGCATGCTATAAAGCATATAACAAACACCAATCAAGCATACATCCAATATAAGGATAGTAGCTAAGTAAGTCCTATGAACTTACCTCAACCTTAGAAGTCGTATTACTACGATCAGCTCTCACTCAGGTCCACTCCAAAATGGAGGACAACACGGCCTATACAAGGCGTCCATATATATATCGAACTCCTATATATCACACAAAGGGGTCACACCTAGACCCAAGGGATCCATAGGGATCATATCCAACTCGTAAACCTCAAAGCCCTAACCGGCATATCTATATCATACTCATCAACATCCGATACCTAGCATGGTACTAGTTCCCTCATACTAGGAAAGGAAAGGAGCTACCCCACTATAGGTAGTCCCGGGACAAGACGCACTTGCGTGATCAAGGGACGCAGGAGCGGAACAGATAACCCGCAGGCGCGGCAGGGAGCAGCCGCAGACGCGGTGACAAGGGGCGCAGGTAACGCAGGCGAGGCGCGGGCGCTGCGGCACGGCTTCCGCAGGGGCGGCGGCTTCTAGGCGCGGGGGCGGCGTCTGTGCAGAACGTGAACCCGCGGCTTCTCTTTAGCTCTTCACGTGATCAAATCACGTCTTCTCTCAATCAAATTCACACACATACATATACATACACAATCCAACATTAATCTCCATCCACATACGTCTAAACATAAGCTAAGAAGATGGAATCAAGGAAAGAAGGAGAAACAAGATCACTTACCACTACTGAAGGTCTAGGCAAAACAAGAGCACAAGCACTATCTCAGTTGGCATCACAAGCTCAGCAATTAAGCACATCATCAACCAACGTCAACAACACACACCAAAACACTTCCAACTCAAGAGAGATCAAGAACAATATCAAGAAGGATGAAGGAGAAGCCAGGAGGACGTAGGTCTGGAATGAGGTATTGAAGAAGGTAACCCTTGCTCAGCAAGGAAACGAAAGAAGTAAAGCAAAGGTAAAGCACGGGTCAAAGGAGTCAACAAAACCGGCTGTAGCCGCCGGAAACCGCAGGGGCGGTTCCTTGGGCCGCAGGGGCAGCAGACATGCCCACGGCTGCGGAAAGGCCAATCTCGGCCAAAGCAAATCTCAGCTAAGGTCCAATCTCGGACCGAAAGAATAGGGCTCTTACAGCTCCTTTCCCGGCCAATTCACCCGAAAGTTGTACAACCATACCATCTCCTTACTAGCCTCATTCACTAAAACATACTCGATCATCTTAGTTATGCAGTAGACAAAGCCATAAGTCCTGCAATATAGAAGCCCAAGATATCACAGTTCAGTCCAATATTTAGACATATCCGGTAGTTGAAGTGTGTGATTAACTCACCCACTCGCTAGCTTGTAAGACAAAAGTTACGCATTTCATCGATCAAATAACATTTATATAGATAATTATAAAGGAGCAAAATGATGCTTATGTATTGTCATCACCCTAAAGGTAATAATATACCTCAAGGATAAGCCCAAGATATCGCAGTTTTGACAATTTTTTTGTTCTTCAAATGATAGTCCCCAGTTACGGTAGTAAGATATGTTAAAATATAATTCAAGTCTGAAATTCAGTTTATTTTTGCTGATTTTTAGGAAGACTTTGTCAAAGTTGTTGCTAGTTTGTTTCCATTTTTAGTTTACCCTTATTAATTTTTCAACTTAAGTCAATTATTTATCCTGAATTCTAGATTGGGTTAGACGTGATCAGTGGAGCCAGTTAATGGCGTTCAGTAGTTTATTTAAGCATTGTTATGTTTAGTTCTCAAATAATGAAGAAGTGTGGTTTTCTGTTCTTGACAATTTCTGTCTCCAAATTCTGGTTTTTTACAACATTTGGTATCAGAGCTAGAGAGTAATCTTGGGTCTGATAAGTGTTTTCGTGTGAGAGATAAACACTGGGTCGTTAGTGAATTATTCATCATGCAGATGAACAATGGGAATGGGAATGGAAATTCGCTAAACAAACTACCTATCTTCAAAGGAATAAATTAAACTACCATTTTTGGAGTTTAAAAATGAAGACTCTCTTCAGATCACAGGAAATCTGGAATTGTGTTGAGAATGATTTTGAAGATGATGGAACTGAGGAGCCAAATCAAACTTTAAGGGAGACGAGGAAGAAAGATGCAAAGACACTCTTCATCATTCAACAGGCATTGGATGATGAGGTGTTTCCATGTATCGCAGCAGCTTCAACGGCAAAAGAAGCATGGAGTATTCTCAGACAAGAATACATGGGAGACAAGAAGGTAATCACTGTGAGATTACAATCCTTTAGAAGAGAATTTGAATCTTCTCATATGAAGGAAAAGGAGACAGTTCAAGAGTACCTGTCAAGGATGTCAAGTACAGTCCAACAAAGAGGGCTCTTGGTGAAGAGATCAAGGAGAGTCAAGTTGTGAGCAAGGTTCTTCGAAGCCTTACCAAAAAATTTGACCATGTTGTGGCTGTAATTGAGGAGTCCAAAGACATGGAAACCTACGTTTGATGAGTTAAAAGGCTCTTTGCAGGCTCATGAAGAAAGGATGAGCAAGGGAGATGACAAGAAATAGGAGAAGGCTTTCCAAGCAAAAGAAGAGTCTTCAACCAAGGAGAGATTTCAGAAAAATTATGGTAGAGAAAGGGGTAGAGGAGGCTCAAGAGGTAGAGGATGTGGAAGAGGGCAAAGTCATGAAGGAAGAGATCAAGCTTCACATAATTAGAAAAGCCCTCTCAATTGTTATTATTGCAAGAAACCTGGACACAAAGAAGCTAGTTGCTGGAAGAAAGAGGAGGATGAGCAAAAGGGTGCTTAAAAGTCTAATTTTGCAGAGCAAGAAGAGAAGTTGTTTCTTACTCAGATTGCTTCAAACAATGGTGCAGAAGGAGGCATGTGGTATGTTGATAGTGGGTGTTCTAATCACATCTCAAGTGCAAGTCTATATTCAGAGATCTGGATGAAACTGCAAACAGAAAGGTGAGCCTTGGAGATGGAAAGCAGCTTGAGGTGGAAGGCAAAGGCACGGTAGCAATCACAACTGAGCAAGGTAATACTAAGCTATTATGTGATGTGCAGAATATGCCAAAATTGGCTCATAATCTGCTTAGTGTGGGTCAACTGCTCAACTCTGGATTTCATGTGTTATTTGAAAATGATTCCTGCATAATATGTGACAAGAAAACCAAGGAGGTTGCAGTGAGAATTCAAATGGGAAGAAACAAGATGTTTCCTCTAGATTTGTCATGCCACATCAGTAGAGCTTTAACAGTCAAGGGGGACGATAATGCTAAGTTGTTGCACTTGAGATATGGGCATCTGCATATGCAAGGTTTAAAGGTGCTACACTCCAAGGATATGGTGAAAGGATTGTCAAGAATGGGAGAACTTGAGCTTTGTGAAGGGTGCCTCTATGGAAAGCAATCAAGAGGATCATTTTCAAGTGGGAAAGCATGGAGAGCAAGTAAGAGGATCATTCTCATACAAATCCTCAAGAGATCTGTACCTTCTTGGAGATGAATCACTTGATGAACCTGGTGAAGACGCATTTGAAGGAGATAGTGAACTCTGGCTTGATAATGAGGGTGTTGAAGGAGAGCTAGGAGAATGATGAATATTCTCTAGCATGTCTGAGCTAACTTCTGAGCTATCAAAATTAACTGTCTTCTATTGAGAACTGTAACTATCTCTTCTTTCCTCCCAATTCCAACCTTTATCTTCATCAAATATGACATTTCTACTAACAATAATCTTGCCAGTGAGTGGATTATTCAATCTATATGCTTTAGATTAAGTAGCATAGCCAATAAATACACTTTGAGGTTTATAGGTTGGATATGATCCTTATGGATCTCATGGGTCTAGGTGTGACCCCTTTGATTGATAGGAGATGTGATATCTCTTTATGCCTTGTTATTAGGCAGTGCTGTTCTCCGGATAGGAGCTGATCGTGGTTGAGTATATCTTGAGGTTGAGGTAAGTCCGTAGGACTTACTTAGCTACCATCCTTATATTGGATGTTTGCATGAGTGGTGTTTGTTATATGCTTGATATCATGCGATGTTGTTTATTACCGACCAATGGTTTAGTGACCGCCCATTGTAGTGGTTGTGACAACCTGCCTTTCATCCTACTGAGGAGTCTGGAAGGTTCTCTGTAGTCAGGCCAGATCTGGTATACGGGTTGGGCACTACCCACTCCCTTATGGTATACGGGAGGGTGTTCCAATACCCACTCCAGTTGGCTATAACACTCAGAGGCGAGGATTATATATTCCTCGTGTCACATATGTTCATATACATATATATATATACGATTTGAGGGTTGGACTTTATTAAAGATGATTAACCGGGTAAATGTGTGACAGCATGATTATGTGTTTATGATTCGCTGACTTGTGTTTGTGCTTATGCATTATTGCAGGTTAGGAGAACTACAGAGTGATCCAGATGGGGTGATCCGTTGAGGGCTCCGTACACTAGGATTATGCGTGGGTTATGGGATGTTTTGTTATGTATAGAAACATGTTTGGTTTGTACTCAGCGGTACTTTTGTATACCTTTTGATTAATATATTACAGTTTGATGTTTTGGTTTTAATCTATCTATGCCTTGTTGTAAGATCCAGTGAACTTGTTGTCAGGCTAGGGTCAAGATCATTGTGAGATCCTAGCCTAGTAGCGCCCCGGGTCCCGTGGATTCGGGGTGTTACAAAGTTCGTATCAAAGCCCCAGGTTGACAACAATGGCACTTGCAATCTGCGATAAAGGTCGAATAGATAAATAAACAGAACCCGAAAGGGGTTTGACTTTTCAAAAGAGTTTTAGTTTGAGTACATATGTTTTGGGATAGTGTGTACGGAAAGCCATCACCCATTTGAAGACCTCGACAAAATAGATATATATATATATATATATATATATATAGATATTACCTTATGTGAAGTTGTGGTTGACCTTCAATATTATATATATATCTATGCATATGGCATATATATAGCCTTCTAAGTTAGGTGTATACCGTGTAGATGGTTCGGACAAGCCTTATCTGCAGTTGGACGAGGTATGGGTAGACCCCCTCTTCCTCCAGTAGCGATAGGACAGGGTTAGATTCCTGCTGCTGATCCACCTACAGCGGAGGAGGTCCTTGAGGATGTTGTTGAGAGTGTCGTTCCTGAGACTGGGAACGGTATGGTTGGGAGACAGAGACCACAACTAGTCCAGTCAGATGACTCGGATCATGTCTCGATGGGGACCAGAGTTCCGCGCGTACATTAGACGAGTGGAGGAGGTTGCTAGAGCGGGTAGACGTGCTCCGGATTTTCCAACACAAGAGAGATCGTTTGAGAGATCCCATGGAGCTACTCAAGTGTCAGCTGTACAGGCACGTGCCGCTGAGACTACTCGATTTCAAGAGGAGCATAGAGGGCCTCGACCAGATAGTTGGTTGAAGGCATTTCATCAGATGGGAGTACCCTCTTTCTCTGGGAAGGTGGGGTTAAAGGTGGAGTTGTGGAACGGACATGTAGACTCAATTCTTGAGTCTATTAGATGTCCAACGGACCGACAGATAGTGTTAGTGCAGACTTTATTCCGAGACTCAGCACAACACTAGTGGAGATCCGTGCGGGGTCAGGTTACTAGCTATGACCAGATGAGGAGTTTGATCAGAGAGCATTTTTGCCATGCCTCATTGAGGAGGAAGAAACTGCGAGATTTTGTTGAGGCTGGCTTTGAGGATGTACCAGTCTTTGAGGCGATCAGGAGATTTCAGGAGGAGCTGGCCTTGCTGGGCCCAGCTGCACCTCCTACGGATCAGCATGTGTATCTCTTTTCCCGACGACTGAGGGATACCACCCGGACCTATATGGCGGGATTTCACTATGAGTCCCTGATGGACTATCAAGATAGAGCCTCTGATTATGAGAGGGAGCGGGCTGGACAGAGGAGAGCTTCTCAAAGTGGAGGGTTTGAGAAGAGACAGCAGACTGGACACACCAGTGGTGCTGGTGGAGTTGTTAGTTTTGGGCGAGGCCAAAGATGCTAGAGTTCTTCCTCACCTGCACCGGTTGCAGATTAGAGACGATAGTGTTATAACTGTTGTGATCCTGGACATATGCGACCAGAGTGCACGAGGCCGTTAGTGACTTGCTTTACTTGTGGCAAATCAGGTCAAAGAGCTGTCTTCTGCAGACAGGGATGAGCTTCATCACAACAGGGTTCTTCTCTTGCCAGTGCAGCAGGGGGTCGGTAGAGGTCACCTCAACAGCAGACACAGGGACAACAGAGAGTCTCAGATCGTCCTACTACTCAGGGATCTACTCCTGGGTCGAGTAGAGGTAGAGATCGTGTGGGAGTACCACTGACACCAGAGGAGCACAAGGTAGAGTTTTTGGGTTGAAGAGTGCGGAGGAGCCAGCTGCACCGGCTGCTACAAGTACCATTTTGATTCATGGTTTACCTGTTAGAGTTTTATTTGATACTGGAGCTACGCATTCATTTATATATGATGCATGTGTTGAGCGTTTGACTCTAGTTACGACTGAGGGGATACCCTTTAGCATAGGGTTACCTGATGGTAGTAGGGTCAGAGGTACCCGTGAGATTCTTGATTATCCCATTTGTGTAGGGACTCGTGTGTTACTTGTTGATTTCTTTGTTATGCCGTTAGTGCATGAGGAAGTCATTTTGGGTATCGATTGGATGGATAGACATCATGCGGTGTTAGATGTAGGTAGGAGGACCGTGACACTCTCTACCGAGTTAGGTCAGATAGAGATTTTCCGAGGTTGAGATCTTGGGAAGTCAGGCATAGTGATCAGCGCGGTACGTGCAGCGAGATTGATTGCACAAGGTTGTGAGGCCTTCTGGTGTTATGTCATGAAGGATAGGGAGAGTTCAGCATTAGAGGATATCCTAGTGGTCTATGAGTTTACAGATGTATTTGATGAGCCGTCCAGTTTTCCGCCTCAGAGGAGCGTGCACTTTGGCATTGAGTTGGAGCTTGGTACGAGACCGATCTCGAAGGTCCCATATAGTATGGCGCCTGTCCAGATGTTGGAGCTGATGAAGCAACTCGAGGAGTTGGCTGAGAAGGGCTTCATCCGCCTTAGCGTATCCCGTAGGGAACACTTGTCCTCTTCGTGCGGAAGAAGGACGGATCGTTGAGATTGTGCATCGACTACAAAGAGCTGAACAAGGTGACCATCAAGAACACGTATCCATTGCCCCGTATTGATGACTTGTTAGATCAGCTTCAGGGAGCAACGGTTTTCTCCAGGATTGAACTGCACTCAGGGTATCACCAGCTGAGGGTGAGAGAGCATGATGTGCACAAGACGGTATTTCGGACCAGATATGGAAACTACGAGTTTGTAGTGATGCCATTTGGGATTACGAATGCCCCAGCAGTCTTCATGGAGTTGATGAACAACATATTCATCGACTTCCTGGATCAGTTTGTGGTAGTCTTCATAGATGATATTCTGGTGTAGTCTCGCAGCAGAGAGGAACATGCATGACAGCTGAGGAATGTATTACGAGTTTTATGAGATAGAGAACTTTATGCTAAGTTCTAGATGCCAGAGGTAGCATTCCTAGGTCATATTGTTTCCGCCGAGGGGATCAAAGTTGATCCGGCAAAGATCGAGTCAGTGGCAGCATGGATGACACCGACGAACGTCAAGGAAGTACGTAGCTTTCTTGGCCTAGCCGGCTATTACCGACGCTTTGTGGAGGGATTCTGTGTGATTGCCCGTCCACTTATGAGTTTGCTGAGGAAGACCACCAGGTTTGTATGGTCTGAGCAGTGTATGCAGAATTTTGAGGAGCTGAAGAGACGTCTTACTTCCACTCCTATCTTAGCACAGCCGGAGGGCACATATGATTTTGTGGTTTACAGTGATGCATCCAAGTTAGGCTTGGGATGTGTGTTGATGCAGCGAGGTAGAGTGATTGCATATGCGTCTAGACAACTGAAGACATATGAGGAGAACTACCCGACTCATGATCTGGAGTTGGTAGCGGTAGTTCATGCACTGAAGATCTGGAGACATTACTTGTATGGTGCTACATGTCAGATCTTCACAGACCATAAGAGTCTGAAGTATATTTTCACGCAGCGGTAATTGAATAACCGCCAGCGTAGGTGGCTTGAGTTGATCAAGGACTTTGATCTGGAGATTCTGTATCATTCGGTGAAGGTGAACGTTGTCGTCGACGCCCTGAGTAGGAAGACGCCTCGAGAGAAGGCAATTGCGAGACTGACAGTTCAGCCTCAGATGCAGAGAGATTTGGTTTGGCTAGAGGTGGACATCTAGTTTCCTGATGAGGATGCCCAGTTGAGTACCTTAGAGGTTCTCCCTGATAAGTTGGGTGAGATCCAACAGAAGCAGGGGACCTGCCCGACATTGATGAGGATCCGAGAGAGGATGTCCCGTGGTGAGGCACCACAGTTCCTTATAGAATCAGATGGAGTGATAAGACGCCACGGTCGCTTCTGTGTACCCGTTGATGCGGATTTGCGACAGAGGATATTACAGGAGGCTCACTGTACGCCTTACTCAGTGCACCCAGGTACGAGTAAGATGTACCAGGATGTGAGACGCTCATATTGGTGGGAGGGCTGAAGCCCGACGTGGCCAGATTTGTGGCGTAGCGTACGATATGTCAACAGGTCAAGATCGAGCATTGTAGACCTGGAGGTGAGCGCCATGGATATTGGGAGGACGTCACCATGGATATTGTGACTGGGTTGAGAGCGAGCAGGAGCTTTGATGTCATCTGGTTTGTAGTCGACAAACTGACGAAGACGGCACGTTGTATCCCTCTTAGGGAAACGTGGTCAATGAGCAGATTGGCTGAGGAGTACACTAGGCAGATAGTGAGACTCCATGGTGTACCGAGGACGATCGTCTCAGACAGAGATGGGCGATTTACCTCGAGGTTTTGGCTGCAGATTCAGATTGCCCTAGATACGAGTTTGCACTTCACGACTGTATTTCATCCTCAGACAGATGGTCAATCAGAGAGGACCATTCAGACATTGGAGGATATGTTGCGAGCTTGTGTTGGATTGGGGACAAGTGTGGACGGATCATCTCCCACTAGTTGAGTTCTCGTACAACAACAGCTGGCATGCATCGATTGGGATGGCCCCATATGAGGCACTGTGTGGACAGAGATGTCGCACATGTAAGAGCCTTAGTCTTTTAGGCTGATTTCGACTTAGCCGCCCATGCGGGTGCATTGTGCCGCCCTTGCGGGTTCTTTATATTTCCGCCCCTGCGGCTCAGGATGCCCGCCCCTGCGGCGGTTGCAGCCGGTTTTGTTGACCCTTGGACCGTGCTTTACTCTTTCTTCTCTTCCTTCTTAAGCTTCTTCTTGGCCTCGTGATCAAGGGTTTCATCTTCTTTCCAGCTAGTTCACGGGCTTCTTCTCTCTTATTCTTCTCCTTTGAGTTTGTTCTTGTTTCTCTTTGATTTGGAAGAGTTGTTTGTGTGGGTTTTGGTGGATGTTGATGTGTGGATGTGTTGCTGAGCTTGAGAGCCAACTGAGGTATTGGTTTTGGATCACTTCCCTACTTAGGCTACAACAGTGGTAAGTTCATCTTCTTCTCTTCTTTCTTCCTTTATTCCTTCTTTCTTGAATTCCTTTCCCTTAGCTTAGGATTGGATACCCTAGGATACATATTGATGTTGGAATGTGTATATATATGTATATGTATGGCTAATGGATGATGAAGACGTGAATTCATCACGTGAAGAACCGAAGAGTAAATCGGGGTTCACATTCTGCACCGTCGCCGCCCCCGCGCCAATGAACCGCCGCCCTTGCGTGACATTGTCACCGCACCCGCCTCAGAGAGCTGACGCCCCTGCGGCCAGGGTCACCGCGCCAGCGCCAGTGTGTCGCCGCGCCTGCGGTTGCCTTTGCTTCGCCCCTGCGTCTCTCTTGTCATGTAGGTGCGTCTTGTACAGGATCTACCTAGAGTAGTGTAGATCCTTTCCTTTCCTAGTATGAGCGGGTTAGTAGCATGCTAGATATGTGTATGAGGATATAATGATGATGAGTATGATATCGATATATGCCGGTTATGGCTTTGAGGTTTAGTAGATTATCAAGGTTTATAATTTGGATATGATCCATATGGATCTCTTGGGTCTAGGTGTGACCCCTTTGATTGATAGGAGATTTGATATCTCTTTATGCCTTGTTATTAGGCAGTGTTGTCCTCCGGATCGGAGTTGATCGTGGTTGAGGTTATTCTGAGATTGAGGTAAGTCCATAGGACATACTTAGCTACCATCCTTATATTGGATGTATGCATGAGTGGTGTGTGTTATATGCTTGATAGCATGCGATGTTATTTATTATCGACCTATGATTTAGTGACCGCCCATTGTAGTGGTTGTGACAACCTTCCCTTTCATCCCGCTGAGGAGTCTGGGAGGTTCTTTGTAGTCAGGTCAGATCTGGTATACGAAATGGCCACTCCCTACTCCTTTATGGTATACGGGAGGGTGTTCCGGATCCACTCTAGCTGGCTATAGCACTTAGAGGCGAGGATTATATATATATATATATATATATATATATATATATATATATATATATATATATATATATATATATATATATATATATACCTCGTGTCACATATGTTCATATACATATATTTATACGGTTTGAGTGTTGGACTTTATAAAGATAATTAACCGGGTAAATGTGTGACAGCATGATTATATGTTTATAATTTCCTGAAGTGTGTTTGTTCTTATGCATTATCTTATATATGTGAATGGTTAGCTAACGGTTTTATACCGTGTTGTAGATCAGTTGCAGGTTAGGAGAACTGCAGAGTGATTTAGATAGGGTGATCCGTTGAGGGCTCCGTTAATTAGGTTATGCGTGAGATATGGGATATTTTGTATGTACAAATACATGTTTTGGTTGTACTCAGCGGTACTTTGTATACCTTTTGATATGTATATATTACAGTTTGATGTTTGGTTTTTAATCTATTTGTGTCTTGTTGTAAGATCCAGTGAACTTGTTGTTAGGCTAGGGTCAGGATCCATTGTGAGATCCTAGCCTAGTAGCGCCCCGAGTCCTACAGATTTTGGGTGCTACAAAGTTGGTATCACAGCCTTAGGTTGACAACAATGGCACTTGCAATCTGCGATAAAGGAAGAATAGATAAATAAACTGAAGCCGAAAGGGGTCAGACTTTTCAAAAGGTTTTAGTTTTGAAATGAGTACAAATGTTTTGCGGTAACGTGTACGAGAAGCCATCACCCCTCTGAAGACCTCGACAGTATATATATATATATATATATATATATATATATATATATATATATATATATATATAGATATTACCTTATGTGATGTTGTGATGGACTTTTAGCTTATATATATATCTATACATATGGCATATATATAGCCTTCTAAGTTAGGTTTATATACTCTGCAGATGGTTCGGACTAGAGCCTTATCTGTAGTTAGACAAGGTAGGGGTAGACCCCCTCTTCCTCCAGTAGTTAGAGAACAGGGTCAGATTCCCGTTGTTGATCCACGTGCAGCAGAGGAGATTCATGAGGATGTTGCTGAGAGTGCCGTTCCTGAGACTGGGAACGGTGCAGCTGAGAGACAGAGACCGCATCGAGTCCAGTCAGATGACTCAAATCATGTCTCTATGGGGACCAGAGTTCCGCGTGTATATTAGACGCGTGGAGGAGGCTGCTAGAGCAGGTAGACGTGCCCCGGATCTGCCGGCACAAGAGGATCATCTGGGAGATCCCATGGAGTTACTCAGGTGTCAGTTGTACCGGCACGAGCTGGTGAGACTACTCGGGTTCCAGAGGAGTATCGAGGGCCTCGACCAGATACTTGGTTGAAGGCATTTCACCAGATGGGTGTACCCCCTTTCTCTGGGAAGGTGGGACTAGAGGTTGAGTTGTGGATTGGACATGTAGACTCAGCTCTGGAGTCTATTAGGTGTCCTACGGACCGACAGATAGAGTTAGTACAGACTCTATTCCGAGACTTGGCACAACACTGGTTGAGATCTGTACGGGGTCAGGTTACTAGTTATGACAAGATGAGGACTATGATCAGACAACGTTACCCTACCTCATCAAGGAGGGAGAAACTGCGGGATTTTGTTGAGGCTGGATTTGAGGACGTGCCACTTTCTGAGGCTATCAGGAGATTCCAGGAAAAGCTGGCTTTGTTGCGTCCAGCTGCACCTCCTGCAAATCAACATGTGTATCTCTTTTCTCGACGACTGAGGGATGCTACCCGGACTTATATGGCGGGATTTCACTGTGAGTCCCTGATGGACTATCCGGACAGAGCTTCAGATTATGAGCGAGAGAGGGCTGGACAGAGGAGAGCTTCTCAGACCGGAGGGTTTGAGAAGAGACAGCGGACTGGGCAGACCAGTGGTCCTGGTGGAGCTGCTAGTTCAGGACGAGCCCAGAGACGCCATTGTTATTCCTCATCTGCACTAGTTGCAGATAAGAGACGACAGTGTTATAACTGTGGTGATCCTGGACATATGCGACCAGAGTGTACGAGGCCATTAGTGACTTGCTTTACTTGTGGCAGATCAGGTCACAGAGTTGTGTTCTGTACATAGAGTGGAGCTTCATCACAGCAGGGTTCTTCTCTTGCCAATGTAGCGGAAGGTGGGCAAAGGCCACCTCAACAACAGCAGACACAGGGACAACAGAGAGTCCCAGATCGTCCTACTACTCAGGGATCTGCTCCTGGGTCGAGTTGAGGTAGAGGTCGTGGTCGGAGTACCACTGACACCAGAGGAGCTCAGGGTAGAGTTTTTGAGCTGAGGAGTGCAGAAGAGCCAGCTGCACCGACTGCTACAGGTACCATTCCGATTCATGATTTACCTGTTAGCGTTTTATTTGATACTGGAGCTACACATTCTTTTATATCTGATGCATGTGTTGAGCGTTTGAGTCTAGATACAACTAAGGGGATACCCTTTAGTATAGGGTTACCCGATGGTAGTAGGGTCAGAGGTACCCGTGAGATCCGTGATTGTCTCATTTCTGTACGGACTCGTGTATTACTTGTTGACTTCTTTGTCATGTCATTAGTGTATGAAGAAGTCATTTTAGGTATGGATTGGATGGATAAACACCATGAAGTATTAGATGTAGGTAGGAGGACCATGACACTCTCTACCGAGTTAGGTTAGATAGAGGTTTTCCGAGGTTGGGATCTTGGGAGGTCAGGCGTGGTGATCAATGCGGTACGTGCAGCGAGATTGATTGCACAAGGTTGTGAGGCCTTCTGGTGTTATGCCATGAAGGAAGGGGAGAGTCCAGCGTTAGAGTATATCCCAGTGGTCTTCGAGTTTACAGATGTATTTGCTGAACCGTCAAGTTTGCCGCCTCAGAGGAGTGTGGACTTTGGTATTGAGTTAGAGCCTGGTACGAGACCGATCTCGAAGGCCCCATATCGTATGACGATTGTCGAGATGTTGGAGCTAAAGAAGCAACTCGAGGAGTTGGATGAGAAGGGCTTTATCCGCCCTAGCGTATCCCAGTAAGGAGCACATGTCCTCTTCGTACGGAAGAAGGACGGATCGTTGAGATTGTGTATTGATTACAGAGAGCTGAACAAGGTGACCATCAAGAACAAGTATCCATTGCCCCGTATTGACGACTTGTTAGATCAGCTTCAGGGAGCGACAGTGTTTATTAGGATTGACTTGCGTTCATGATATCACCAGCTGAGGGTGAGAGAGCAGGATGTGCACAAGACAGTCTTTCGGACCAGATTTGGACACTACGAGTTTGTAGTGATGCCATTTGGGCTTACGAATGCCCCAACAGTCTTCATGGAGTTGATGAACAGCATATTCATCGATTTCCTGGATCAATTTGTGGTAGTCTTCATAGATGATATTTTAGTGTACTCTCGCAGCAGAGAGGAGCATGCAGGACAGGTGAGGACTGTGTTACAGGTTTTACAAGATAGAGAACTTTATGCTAAGTTCTCTAAGTCTGAGTTCTGGATTCCAGAGGTAGCATTCCTGGGTCATATTATTTCCGCCGAGGGGATCAAGGTTGATCCGGCGAAGATAGAGTAAGTAGCAGCATGGACAACACCGACGCTTTGTGGAGGGATTTTCTGTGATTGCCCGTCCACTGACGAGTCTGCTGAGGAAGACCACCAGGTTTGTATTGTATGAGCAGTGTATGCAGAGTTTTGAGGAGCTGAAGAGACGTCTTACTTCCGCTCCTATTTTAGCACAGCCAGAGGGCACAACTTATTTTGTGGTTTACAGTGATGCATCCAAGCTAGGATTGGGATGTGTGTTGATGCAGCGGGGCAGAGTGATTGCATATGCGTCTAGACAATTGAAGACGTATGAGGAAAACTATCCGACTCATGATCTGGAGTTGGCAGCGGTAGTTCATGCACTGAAGATCTGGAGACATTACCTTTATGGTGCTACATGTCAGATCTTCACACACCATAAGAGTCTGAAGTATATTATCACGCAGCGGGAATTGAATAACCGCCAGCGTAGGTGGCTTGAGCTAATCAAGGACTTTGATCTGGAGATTCTGTATCATCCGGGGAAGGCGAACGTTGTCGCCGACGCCTTGAGCAAGAAGACGCCTCGAGAGAAGGCGATTGCGAGACTGACAGTTCAGCGTCAGTTATAGAGAGACCTGGTTTGGTTAGAGTTGGACATCCAATTTCCTGATGAGGATGCCTAGTTGAGTACTTTATAGGTTCTTCCTGATCTGTTGAGTGAGATCCAACAAAAGCAGGGGACCTGCCCGACATTGATGAGAATCCGCGAGAGGATGTCCGGAGATGAGGCACCCCAGTTCCTTATAGGAGCAGATGGAGTGATGAGACGCCGTGGTCGCGTCTGTGTACCCGCTGATGCGGATTTGCGCCAGAGGATATTACAGGAGGCTCACTATACGTCTTATTCAGTGCACCCCAGTACGAGTAAGATGTACAAGGATTTGAGACGTTCATATTGGTGGGGAGGGCTGAAGCCCGACGTGGCCAGATTTGTGACACGGTGTGCGACCTGTCAACAGGTTAAGATCGAGCATTCTAGACCTGGTGGTTAACTCCATCCACTACCTGTACCACAAAGGAAGTGGGAGGACATCACCATGGATTTTGTTACTTGCTTGAGAGTCGAGCAGGAGTTTTGATGCCGTCTGAGTTATAGTGGACAGACTGACGAAGACGGCACATTTTATCCCTATTCGGGAAACGTGGCGAGTGAGCAGATTAGCTGAGGAGTACACTAGACAGGTAGAGAGAGTTCATGGTGTACCGAGGACGATCGTCTCAGACAGAGATGGGCGATTTACCTCGAGGTTTTGGCAGCAGATTCAGACTGCCCTAGGGACGAGTTTGCAATTCACTACTGCGTTCCATCCTCAGACAGATGGTCAGTCAGAGAGGACCATTCAGACAGTAGAGGATATGTTGCGAGCTTGTGTGTTGGACTGGGGACAAGTGTGGACGGATCATCTCCCACTAGTTGAGTTCTCGTATAACAACAGCTGGCATGCATCGATTGGGATGGCCCCATATGAGACACTTTATGGACAAAGATGTAGTACTCCGTTATGCTGGGATGAGCCTAGTATTGTTAGTGGTTTGACACCTGATCGGATTCAGGATGATGTTGCTCGTGTAGCACTTCTTAGAAAGCGGATGCTGACTACACAGAGCCGTCAGAAGTCTTATACAGATAGGAGGCGTAGACCCCTAGAGTTCAGAGCAGGAGCCCATGTGTGGATGAGAGTTGTCTCCGACACGAGGTGTTCGACGCTTTGGCATTAAGGGAAAGTTGAGCCCCCGATATGTCGGACCGTTCGAGATTCTAGATCGGGTTGGGAGCGCAGCATACAGATTAGCTTTGCCTCCGAGATTAGAGGGTGTTCACCCTGTATTTCACGTGCCTCAATTGAGGGAGAACATACCAAATCCGAGACATATTGTGAGTTATGATGATTTGGTGGTCGAGCCGGACCACACTTTTGTTGAGCATCCAATTGCAGTTCTAGAACGAGGTATGAGACGCCTGCGTTCGAAGGACATTCCTATGCTGAGGATACAATGGTCGAGACAAGGACCTGAGGATGCTACATGGGAGACCAATGATAGTATTCAGAGGAACTATCTAGAGTTTTATGCCGAGATAGATGTACCAGTAGGATCGACGAGTAGATCTTAGTACTATATTGGTGAGTGTTGTGATTATGTGCTTATATGTTATGATGTGTTTATTTTCGTACTAGATATGATGTGATTTATGATCTTATTAGATCTTGTTGTGCTAGTGCGATTGATGATTATAGCTGGAGATGGCTCTTTCCTCCATGCTATTGAGATACGATTAGGATTTAGCTAGAGATGGTTATTCCTCCATGCTATTCTTGTTGGACATAGTGTAGCTATAGATGTTTTTCCTCCATGCCCTTATGTTATGAGTATGATATGGATAGAGATGTTTTGACTCTATGCCTTTGCGATGTGATGATGATACGGCTAGAGATGTTTTTCCTCTACGCCCTTGTGATATGATTATAGTTTGGCTAGAGATGGTTTTCCTCTATGCCTTGGATAGTACAGTGATCTTATTGCTGGAGATGATGAGTTCCTCCATGCATGTGTTTGAGGTTATCGAGTGATATAGGTTGATACCTTATGAGCGGAGATGTGATACCTCCGATAGAGAGATACCTCGGCTTTTGAGTCCGAGTGGTTTTAGGATTGAACAAGTTTCGGGACAAAACTTGTTTTTAGGGGGGTGAGATGTAAGAGCCTTAATCTTTAGTGTTGAGTTAGGACATAGCCGCCCACTGCGGGTCCATGGGGACGCCCCTGCGGTTTGTCCTGTGTTCCGCCCCTGAGGCTCATGGAACCCGCCCCTGCGGTTTCCTGCGGCTGCAGCAGTCATTGTTGACTCTTGACCGTGCTTTACCCTTCTCTTACCTTTTAATCGTCTTCTTTGCCTCCTGATAAAGGGTTTACTTCATCCTTCATTCCCAGCTGCCTCACGTTCTTCTTTTCTCCTTCCTTCTCCTTTGATCTTCTTCTTGTGTTTCTCCTTGACTTTTGGTAAGAAAGTTGTGTGGCTTTGATGAAGATGATGACAATGTTGTGTGTTGTTGTTGAGCTTGAGAGCCAGCTGAGAGTGTTGTGTTGATCACTTCCTTTGCTTAGGATCACAGCAGTGGTAAGCTTCTTTTTTCTCTTCTTCTTCTTTCTTTCTTTCTTCTTCCTTTCCTTCTCTTTAGCTTAGGATTTTCACAAGATTGAATCTTGTGTTAGATCTACTAGGCATATATTGATGTTTGTATGGATATATATGTGTGTGTGAATGTTTGTTGGACGATGAAGACGTAAAGAGTTGAGTGAAGAGTTGAAGAGAAGTCGGGGATCACATTCTGCACTATCGCCGCCCTTGCGCCCCATTGCCTCCGCCCCTGCGCTATCTGTGTCACCTCCCCTGCGTGGGAGTGCCGCTGCGCCTGCGCCTCCCGTTGCTTCGCCCATGCGTCCTTCTTATCGCGCAGGTGCGTCTTGTACAAGATCTACCTAGAGTGGTATAGATCCTTTCCTTTCCTAGTATGAGTGGGTTAGTATCATGCTAGTTATGTGTATGAGGATAGGATGATGATGAGTATGGTATCGATAGGTGCCGGTTATTGCTTTGAGGTTTATAGGTTGGATATGATCCTTATGGATCCCTTGGGTCTAGGTGTGACCCCGCTGAGGAGTCTAGAAGGTTCTCTGTAGTCAGGCAAGATCTGGTATACGGGTTGGGCACTCCCCACTCCCTTATGGTATACGGGAGGGTGTTCCAATACCCACTCCAGCTGGCTATAGCACTCAGAGGCGAGGATTATATATTCCTCGTGTCAAATATGTTCATATATATATATATATATATATATATATACGATTTGAGTGTTGGACTTTATTAAAGATGATTAACCGGGTAAATGTGTGACAGCATGATTATGTGTTTATGATTTCTTGACTTGTGTTTGTGCTTATGCATTATCTTATATATGAATGGTTAGCTAACGGTTATATACCGTGTTGTAGATGCTTTGCAGGTTAGGAGAACTGCAGAGTGATCCAGATGGGGTGATCCGCTGAGGGCTCCGTACACTAGAATTATGCGTGGGTTATGGGATATTTTGTTATGTATAGATACATGTTTGGTTTGTACTCAGCGGTACTTTTGTATAGCTTTTGATACATATATTACAGTTTGATATTTTGGTTTTAATCTATTTGTGCCTTGTTGTAAGATCCACTTGTCAGGCTAGGTTCAGGATCCATTGTGAGATCCTAGCCCAGTAGCGCCCCGGGTCCCGTGGATTCGGGGTGTTACACCCTCAAATCTAACAACTAAGGACCTCATAGTGACAATGATTATGCGTCCTTTGGAACAACCCTTTAGCAAGAAAAATGGTCTTATCTCTAATCATCTCCCTAATTCTAATTTCCAGTTGGCTGACGGTAAGATCAGCACAGTTTCCTCTACATATAGTTAGATTGAAAGATTTTAACAAACACTTCTTTTTCATTAGAAGTATTAGAAATACAAGAAAACCCTCTCTTTTCAAATATGTTTTGAACCTCATTTTCATTATAAACGAGTTGAGGATATCATCGTTAGCAACCTCATCGAACAAATCATTTGCTTCGTACAAGATGTCTCTGATCCGCTTAATCCAGTATTTGATGGAGGCATAACGGTCTTGCTTCTTCTAGACATCAAGAAGCATGACTTGAAGTGTTTGGATGATTTCCCTAAAATTAAGGAGCTCCTTCCTTGCGTCCTAGATTGAGCTAGTCCTTTCAAATACCTTTTCAAAAGCTGGAGAGGCCATTGTTGAAAGGATCTTCGAAGCAAAGCTAAACATATCTGCTTCAGCCATTTTTAAGTAGTAATTAATAAGGCATGCGTTTGCGTTACGAACAAATATTCGGGTTTTAGCTAGAATGGAAGTATTAAAACTCGATTATAAGACTTTGTGAAGAGATTTGTGAACCGAAAGCTTGCTTGTATTATTGACTAGGCAATGTTTATATAGACAAATACAAAAGGAAAAGAGTTAAACTAACAAATGTGGGATAAGCCCGATAAGAGGTCCAATGGACTAAGCCTATAATCTAACACTCCCCTTCAAGCTGGAGGTGGGGAAGAAACACCTCCAAGCTTGCCAATCAAGAAGTTGAATCTAGTAGGACCAAGAGTTTTAGTCATGATGTCAGCTAGCTGAAGGGTGTCAGGAACATGTCGTGTCTGAATGATGCCTCGATGAATTTGTTCCCTAACAGTATGACAATCAATCTCAATGTGCTTGGTTAGTTCATGGAAGACTGGATTGTTGGCAATATGAATGGAGGATTGATTATCGCAAAAGAGACGCATTGGAGTTGTATGCGAGAATCCGAGTGCGTAAGGAGAGAGCGAAGCCAAAGAAGCTCACAAGTGGTAGCTGCCATAGCTCTGTATTCAGCTTCAGCAGAGGAGCGAGAAACTGTAGCTTGTTTCTTGGTTTTACAAGAAATTGGGGAAGTGCCAAGAAGAATGAAATAACCAGTGGTGGATCGTCTGGTGATAGGGCATGTTGCATAGTCGGAATCACAAAATGCGCGTATGGAGAGATCACTGGAACGAGAGAGGAAGATACCTTGAGCAGGTGCAACCTTGAGGTAGCAAAGGACTTTTAATGCAGCGGTCCAGTGACCAAGACGAGGTGCAGCCATGAATTGTGATAGTATATGAACACAATAGGCCAACTCAGGCCGAGTAATAAAGTAGATTAGACGGCCAACCAAACGACGGTATTTCTCAGGGTCATTCAATAAGGCCGTAGAATCCAACTGTAGCCCGTGATCAGCGGTCATTGAAAAAGATGCAGGTTTACAACCTAAAAGGCCACCTTCAGCTAGAATGTCAAGTGTGTACTTTTGCTGATTAAGCCAGAGACCAGACGGAGTACGAACAATTTCGATGCCTAAGAAGAACCTAAGAGGTCCAAGATCCTTCATGTGGAAACATGAATGAAGATAATCTTTAAATCTGCGAATGGTAGCAGGGTTGTTGCCAGTAATGACTAGATCATTAATTAACATAAATTAGGACCTGAAGAACGATACATGATCGACTGTAGGTGAATAGGGAGTAATCAGCAAGAGACTGAGTAAACCCATATTTCAAAAGGGCAGATGTAAACTTATGAAACCAATTCCGAGGAGCCTGACTGTAAGAGCCTTAATCTTTAGTGCTGAGTTAGGACTTAGCCACCACCCATGCGGGTGCGTTGCGCCGCACCAGCGGGTGTTCTGTATTCCGTGCTAATCCTCAACGTAACCAGGACTACCTTAGCCCAAGCACAGCACAGATTTGTTTCGTTTCCTACCTCAGACCGTAGTCTCTCACTCAAATCTCTCTTTTATGAGGATGGAGGAAATGTAATCAACAAAATAAATTATTCAAAACATAGCTTTCAATTAAGTAGCTTTCCCTGACTTAAAAACAAACTTTTATTGAATTTGAAAGAGGATTACAAGCACTCAAACACACTGAAAATTAAAGACTTGACTCACTTCAAACACTTCAAGCTAGAAAGATCCATCGAAGTGTTTTGATCTTAGAGAGAGGAGGAACCACTTCTCTGTAAGCTCAAAATCGTTTCTCTTTCTCTTTCTAGTTTTTGGTGTTTTTTTCACTCTTAGACTCTATGGATTTCGATGCCTTACAATGACTCACAAGGGGTCTATTTATAGAGGGGGAGAGGCATTGGATGCCTTTGCTCTATTACCATTTTACCCCCGACACACACTAGTGACTCTGACTCACTCACATGGCTAACAGTGCCAACGTTCAATAATTCAAAAAGAAAAGAAAAAGCTGAAAGAAAGTGACAGACTCTGACACAGCACTCACGAGATTCCTTCAGGCGTGTGATGATGATGTTTCTTGACTAATCCATGCAATTATTGATATTCTACATTCCTTCTACTCCGATGTTGTTTTCGTAATCACTTTCGCAATCCTCATTAATGGCATCATAAATGTTCTTAGCATATTCGTCATCCCAACTTAAGAGGGTGTCGTAGAAAGTATCTTGACATTTTGAAGACATGAATTTTCCCAACTCTAAGTCCTTTATGTAGTCTGAAATTGAATCTGAAGACTCGATGGCTTCTGAGAAGTATGGTCGTAAAACTTCAGGAATTACCACCGTAGTAAAACCGATCTTGAATATAATGCTATTCTTGTCTTTCATGTGTTGCTTGATATATTCATAGATGTAGAAAAACCCGGTTCCTCTGGCTTGGATATGATCTTTAATGGTAGGTTGAGTTACAAAGATTGGATCTTGAGAGAACTGATCTGTATGTGTTCTGAATATGATTAAGTAATGTGGTGCCCTTGATCTTCCTCCTTCAACCTCCATGACTGCTGGGTGAATATATTCAAATAGGGGATATCCTTTCCATTTCTTGGCCTTGTTGAACACATAGTTTTGAAATTTTGTAAAATGCTTTTTAAGTGGACTTCGTGGTGCTGGAAGGCTTCTGAATACACCGTAACACATCCCATAATCCAAAGCATATAGAATGTCTTCTTCTCTAGTTGGGTTTGATGGCAAACTTAATCCCTTCATACCAGATCTATTAAATCCGTGTGCCATGGTACTCCATTCATGGTAAATATCGTAGTATGGACACTCAGTACTGCTCATCACATAAGTATACCAGCTAGGAAACTCTTTGTACTTCCAGTAGCCTCTTATCTTTTCTTGAACATCAAAAGGAAGGCAAAGCATGAACTTAACTATCTCCAACTCTAGAATTCTCCGAGTCATTCTGTCGCAAGATAGGATCAAACCATTTCGAGATCTTTTTTCTGAAAATTTTTGCATAAGATTAACATAATAATAAGTAAGAGGAGAAATCCATCTTAGATGATAACCAGTTTCTTCTTTATATTTTTTCTTGTCTGCCTCCTCTATTGGCATCAAGAGGGCAGACTGTACCATTTCGTCCAACTCGTCTTTTTCGACTGTTGTCCATTAGGACTGATATAATTTTCCAATTATCGTTTTTCTTTTCGGCCTGCTGGAAGATGCCATCGATTGCTTGGGAAGACTCATACGCAAGCTCTTGAGTTAGGCTATCTGCCAAAGAGTTTTTTGATCCCTGCACATGTTCAATGTCAAAGGAATATTGATTAAGTGTGAGTTGCCAACGCAGGCCTCCCTTGCGCTTTCATATTACTCAGATTATTACGAACAAAACCTAATATTCTTTTGCAATCAGTTCTAATAGTGAAATGTTTTGGAGCAAGAAAAATTATAAATTTATCTATCCCTTTTAGGATAGCAAGTATTTCTTTCTCCATAGTGGCGTAATTGCATTCGGCTTTATTGAAACTTCCACTACTATACCTGCAGAGTTTATTATCTTTTTTGATTTTTAAGATAGTTCCCCAATGATAGTTACTTGCATCAAATTCAAGTACTAGATCATCATCCGCATTGGGTAAGGTTAAAACTGGTAACTTCTTACAACGTTTTTTAAGATCTTAAACTATCGGAGTGTCCAGATTGGTCCCAGTCCAAGTTTGTTCCTTTTTAGCTTAACCTGTAGAGGTTTTCTAAGCTTAGCCAAATCCTTGATAAAATCTGAAGCATATCCTAGAAACCTCTCTAGTTGTTTTCTATCTTCTATTTTGTCTGGAAATTTTTCTATCTTTTCTAGGACATGTTCTTGCAATACTATTTCTCCACCTTTTATTTTTAACCCAAGAAACTCTAATTCTTGTTCTGTGTAGATGCACTTCTTTTGTCCTAAGATGATGCCATGATTTATGCATTTCTACGTTACAGCCTTAAGGTCATGCATATGTTGTTCTAGTGTTTTAGAGAAAATTAAGATATCATCTATATAAACCAGACAACAATGTTTTAGGTTTTCAAATATCTTATCCATTCTTCTTTGAAATATCTGAGGTGCATTTTTTAGTCCAAATGGCATAACTAACCATTCATAATGCCCCTGAGGTGCACTAAATGTTGTTAACGGAATACTATCTTTATCCATCTTAACTTGCCAATATCCACTTTTGTAGTCCATTTTAGAGAACCAAGTGGCTCCTTGGATTCTATTAAATAAGACTGTTTTATTAGGAATATAATAGCCATCAAAGATAGTATTATCATTCAACTTTTTATAGTTGATCACCATTCTAGCTTTACCTCTTTTTTCTTCAGCATGATTTCTAACCATAAATGCAGGACTAGAATGAGGACTCTTACT
Source organism: Fagopyrum tataricum (assembly GCA_002319775.1). Lineage (NCBI taxonomy): Eukaryota > Viridiplantae > Streptophyta > Magnoliopsida > Caryophyllales > Polygonaceae > Fagopyrum > Fagopyrum tataricum. The sequence continues at coordinate 41,955,384 of CM008282.1, read as the reverse complement.
TTCTCTAATCAGATTTTTCTTAAGTAATTCATTTATTTGTTCCTTAAATTCTTGTTGGTCTTTATAGGTATAAACCATCTTCTTGACTCTAATGACCGTCTTTGGTTCTTTTAACTCTATTGTAGCAAATGATTTATCCTTGTCCCAAAATTTTTAAGGATTTTCAGAATATAACTCTTTGTACAATTCTTTCTGTTGATCTAAGATTTGTTCTTTAAGAGTTACTTCATTTATAGCAAGTGCAAATTCTTTTTGAGTAGGAACAATATATTTCTCACCACGCTTACTGCGCGTAAATTCAATGTTTTGATGAGTGTAGGCTTCTTTCATCTTTTTTACCTGAGCTTTTTCTCCAGTAATTAGTAAATTTCATTTCATCTAAGCTTTGAGTACATGAAGAATATAGTCTTTAGAAGTTATTTCCTATTATCATATCATGTGATGTTTGTTCAGTAGCCCAAATTATAGGAATTAAACATGGATAACCTCCTATCATGATGGGTAAATCTTGAATAACTTCAGAATGTGTCATGATACTATTATCAGCTATCCTAACTTGAATTGGTTTAGATGCACTTTTCCACATGAATGCAAGAAATAAATTTTTCTTTCCAAAGCAAACAGAACAACCACTATCAACAAATGCACATAAATCATAATTATTAAAACCTTCAATGCATATGGTGATAGTAATCCTTAAGCATACTTCAATTTGGATTAGTAATCCTTAAGCATACTTCAATTTGCAAATTAAGCTCTTCATCATCTTCAAAGACAGGCTGACTAATTGTTTTCGTTTTATAACCTATTATCCTTTTAGAGCTTGAAGCTTCTCCTTGCGGTTGGGGTATATTAATTTGACTACTAGTTTCTGGTCCTTCCAGATTTGGTCTATAGTTAGATCCAGTGCTTCCTAGATCTATATTATGTCTAGCAGGTTCCCTAATAGTTTTCCCTAAATTATTAGCTTCTAATTTTCTATTTAAGGTTGCTAGTAAACTGGCAATTTCACCATCTACTTTAAAGGAAGGTTTTTCTCTAGACTCTCTATTTGGAACACTTACTTGATTTTGTGGAGGTAAGTTGAATGGATTTCTCCTATAACTCTAGCTTCTTGAAAGACTTCTATTTATTGGAGGTGGATGAGAATTCGTATTAATTTTTCCTTCTTCAACAATGGTTAAAACTTTTCGTTGGTTTGGAATAGAAGGATTTTCGAAGGCATTGATCCATATTGTTTTTAAACTTATTTGGTCTGGCTTTACTTTAACTGGTACTACTTTTTGCCCTAGGCTAACTACTTCATATTTATATGCCTCTACCATTCGAATTCTTTCAGGCGGGTTGGTAGTATTTTCCAATTTATAAATGACCTTCCATTTAAGTTGTAAAGGACAAGTTCCTTTGTGCATACTAATTCCTTCAGTTAACAATTTTAGTGCTAAAAATTTATGAGCAAACTGATCTTCTAGACTTACGTAATAATTGGGTCTACACACCCAAGATACTGGTCCTTGACTTAGATTGCATATTACTCCACTAATAGTTTGATCACTAAATTTTTTGTCCCTAGTATCACAAACAAAATTAATGCAATGCACATTCTTACCAAAGTCTTGTAATGGAGTAATGATGACCTGAATTGCATAAACATAAATGTACTTATATTTTTTGTCTTTGTTGTGTTTTTGAATATTTTTCCAATTAATTAGGTTTATTTCAGTGGCTTGATTTTCATTATTTTTTACTACGACATCTCCAGCCATTTCTTCACATACGAACTTTGAGAATACTGGAAATAACTGTTTTTAAAAAAATTGTTCTTTAGCAATGATCGGGAATTCAGCCCCTGATCTATGCATTTTTTCCAGTTGTTCCTCGTCGATGGAAGTATCAGCCTCTTGCAATTGGGCTAGAGTAGTTGTTTGTCCTGATGAAAACATTTCTTCCATTTTTATTTGAGCTTCACTTTCATCTCCTTCCATCATTTCACATACTTCTTCATAATCTGAACTTTCAGATTCCTCATCTTCTTCCACTACTTCTACAATTCCCTTATTATTATTTAAGGCTAGTTCAAGAGCCTCTTCTTCGGTTATTTCAATATAATCTAAGCTTCCTAGAGCTTCGGCTAGCTTGTTGTTCTTTCTATTTTTGCATTCATTAGCATAATGACCTATTTCTCCGCACGCCCAACATTTGCAACTCTTTTTCTCCTCATGACAATAAGAAGCTTTCCTAAAAAACCTTCTTTTCTTAACAAAGGGTTTTCTATAATATTTTTTCTGATATTTTTCACCTCTTTGTTTATTAAAGTTTTTCTTACTATAATACTTCCTTCCATAACCGTTCTTCTGGTTATCTCTTTTGTTACATCCCCATTCTCCAGGCATATCCCAACAATTTAGAAATTGTCGTTTCATATGTTGAGTTCCCTTAACTTCTCGACATTTTTTCTCAACCCATTTTCTAATGAATCTTAATCTATTTCCTACGGTGTCCCTTGAGTTATATTTTTCTATCCATTATTGATACCCTTCACTAATTTCTTCATTTATGGGTTTAGGGAGCTTATCGAATAACATTTGAAGATTAATTGCATTTTCTCCCACCTTATAGTAATAATACTCATATTCTGAAAGATAATTTTCTAGAAATCTCATATTATAAATTTCAAGAGTATTTGATTTTCTTTGCCGTTCGATTAGTTTTTTTTTATCTTTATCATCTCTGTCTCCAAGAAATTCATATTCTAAGACTTTGCAGAATTGCCTAAACATGACATCTGGTGGTTCTATTGCCCTTAAGGTTTCTTTAGTTTCTTCATCGATTCCTTCATACCAATCTGCCACAATTCCATACAGACTATGCTCAATGTAATTTAGGAAATTTGCAGATCTCCATTCAGGGTTCATGTTTAAGACATTCATCATACTTTTCTTCCAAAAGTCTAGCACATCTTCTCGGTTTCTTACCCCATCTAGGCTAAGTTTATATCCGGTTTCACTTATGGGTTCAAGTAGGAGTTCTCTTTTATCAGGTCTATGATTTGGCATAATCCTAACTCCAAACTTAGCTGTTTTTTCTAAAAATTCCTTGGGTCTTAGGCTAGTGTTTTGTTGACTCGTGGACCCTTGTTCATATTCTCTATAAAAAGATCTAGTGGCCTTGTTAACTTCTTGTTCTGTGATTATTTCTTCTTCTACTTCATTAACGTCTACAACTCTTTTTCCCATCTTTTTATCTAATTTTCTTTTAACTTCACTTAAGGGTATAGTCTCTAGGTCTTTTAGTTTAATTAAGCCCATTTGTTGATACATTTCTTCTTCATCAGTGTAGTAACCAGATTCGTCACTACTAAAAGAACTTATTTCTTGGTCAGACATATCAAGCGTCTCCTTGATTTTATGGCTCTTCTTCGACTTCTTCTTTTGTTTCTAGCTTTTTAGTTAAACTTGGTACTGAAAACTTCTTTTGTGGATTTTCGTTTTGGAATGGATACTTATAAGGAAAACCGACAGGCTTTTTGGTTTGAGGGTTTAGACTAGTTGTTGCTCCAAGGTGTCGGATCTCATTTGTGATTAAAAGAGCTAATTTTTGATTTTCTTCTTTTATGGCTAATAAAGTAGCAGATATTTCTTCTCGATATTTCGTAATACCGGTCCGCAACTATAGTAAACTTGCTTTTAAATCTGCAATATCGTCGACTATAGTATTTAAAACAGCTTCGTGATGACCTTGTCCAGTGTTTAAATGTTTTGCATGTGGAGCAGTTTTATGTGGACAATTTTCGGAAACCTCCAGTTTTAATTAATTTTTTAAGTTTACTTAACTACTTGGCTCTGATACCAAACGACGGGATCACACAGAAATACACAAAAAGTACAAAATACGACTTAAAATACAAACAAGGATATAAATGCAACTTATTATAAACTAGGTACCTCTAATATAGATTCTAGAAAGTTGTGGGTAAAAAAAAAAGATGATTTGACTGATGTGACTAATTAATAATATAAGAAATTGGGTGGAAATAATTCCCCCCTTATAATATGTGTGCATAACTTTGTCTTTGTATCAATAGAACGGCGGATTATGTTATTTTTTAAAAAATTTTACGAATGACACGCCGGCGGGTTATTCATAAATTTGAAAAAAAAAGAAAATTAAAAAAAAAACAAACGGCGGGTTATTCACAAAATTGTTTTTCCAAACGAAGGCTCCGATCCGAGCCCTAATGTCTTCCTATTCTCGAAATTAATCTTATTCCGAACATTGAGAAATAGTTTTTTTTACTTTATTATTTAGGGGGGAAAATGCAAATCTCAACCGGTTCGCGTTCGGAGGAACAGAGAGATTCATAAAGTTCGGTGCGGTCCACCACGATTCAATTGTTCAAATCTCTATTCCGGATTTCATCCTAAATCCTAATCTTGTCCCGATCCGAATTTCACCCGTAAATAAAAATATCATCTCACCCCACCAACAATATTCACAGGTTTTAACTTTTCCGTCCCGCTAATGTTGACATATATTCACTTTACTTGACCAAGAAATTTTTACAAAAAATCTTCTGCCTGCATTATACATCCGTATATAAAAACAGTTTTGAATTTCAAATAGAAATTAAGCATATTCTTTAGTTTCAAACCTTAATTATATGATCAAAATATATTGAAACCCAAATTGAAAAATACATTTGTGGGTTACACCCTAAACATTTCAAATAAAAACTGGGAAAGGATTATTGAGAATGACCGAATGAGTATTAGAGGTCTCCGAAGATATCAATGAATGCATATTATGTTCTTGGGTTTAACAATGGAGCGATCGATGAATAAATATGTTCTTGGGTTGCTAACGATCAATGTGTGATTACGTTCTAAAATTTTATGTTACGTGTTTGACAATAGTTAATTTTGATTTAAGGAGATTATGTAACAAATGATTATCAAATATTGAAATTTTTCAATATTTTTCTCTCAGAGATGATATTTTGCACATAAATTATAAATAATATATAAGTTATAGGTTAAGCAGGTCTATCTCATCTCATCCCGTACCTACCTCAGTCGGTACAAGGTCCGGTGAGACTCAAGCTAGCAAACACAAAGTCCGTTCCAATCCCGTCTCATTTATAATAATAGCTGGAATGAGACATAGAACACCTCAATCCAGCCCTACTTCCTACACCTAATATTCAGAATTGTGGAAAGCTCAAGTCTATGCCTGCTATGTCCACGCCTTCATTTCCTAGCACTCGGATCAGTCAATAATGCTAATGTGATACCACATTGCCATGACCTGACGAGTTTTTACGTCTCTTGGAACTCTTTCCATTACTTGAAATTTATTGCTAGTAAGTTTCTTTTTTTTTTAAAGGTATTGCTAATTTGCTAGTAAGTTTTTATGATTCTTCAATATTCACAAAAAAAAAATAAAAAAAATAGTGCTAGTAAGTCAATCTACCCTAATTGCCGAGTTGTTTTCAAAACTATCCATTCATATCTCAGATCGATTTGATGAAACTCAATAAAACTTATCTATAACAACTCAGAGCTTGAGATCGATCCAACTGGTTGACTTAACATCACTTAGCGAGCTGGTGGGATGCACGATGGATTGCATTTTTTCCTCCTGTTATAGGCTACTTAATTGTATATCATTAGTTTATCTTCGCATTTTGCTGCATGATATATCAAACACATGCAGACCTGATTATATGAATAAAAAATCTCATATACTGTAACCGAGGCATATATATATATATATATATATATAGAGATCGCGAGTCCCAAACAACACATTTATATCTTACTTTTAAGATTTAAGTTGTGCATATATATTGCCTGTTCTAATCGATCGATCAGTCGCTGGTAAGTTGTTTCATCTTTCGCTGCAGTTTCTTTATTTATACTTTGATTATGTATATAAGACATTTAACTTGTAAATTTTAATTTAGTATAAAAACTGTGTATGATTCGGCAATCAGAAGTTTGATGTACGTATCAATTGTGTGTACAAGGTCCGAAATTGCACATACAGCGGGAGTTGTTACTCAACTCTAAAAACAATATTGGAAAGTTTGTAATGGATCTTCACATATTTGATGGCGGTGACTTTAGAGAAGTTGAAGTTTTGCGCAGCTTCAACGAACCTTGGTAACTGAGTCGAAGACTAAGCACTACTACCGGATAAGGGACGCAAATGAAGAAGACAATTATGATTTAGATTAGTTATAAAGTCTTTTTTATTCATCCTAGTAAAATTATATCTATTAAGGGTTTATTCTAAATTTAGTAGAGTTAGAATTAGGATTCACACTCCCTAAATATAGTCACATTGATCATTGTAATTGTCATCACAAAATCACAAAACATAACAGAGTGAAAACTCTGCCTTGATAATATCCAAAATGTAGTCACAAACTCGTGACAAATTAAATTACTAGTTTTTTATATTATTTATCTCTTGATTGCAATTTAACCCTAACTGTGGAGGATTATGGTTTCCACATCGACAATATTGGGATAACAAGTCTAGTATATAAGCTTGGTGGGCTACTCCTCCTATTGTCAATCGGTTTTAGGATGGAACCCTGCTGGGCTTGTGTGCTGGACTTGGGCCCAACGCGCATATGCGCTTGGACGTGCGATGGACCCCCACGTCCATTCTGACCCAACAAAATCTATCATGGTATCTGAGCAAGTTCTGGCTTATTGGGCTTGTCGGCCTTAAGACTCAAATTACGGACATGGACAATGATAGTCCGTCCGGTTAGGCTAGCCGGCCTTAAGGCATTTCGTCAAGTTCCAACCGAGCCAGACGGTTGCAGGATGGAACCTTGTTGGGCTTGTGTGTTGGACTTGGGCCCAACGCGCATATGCGCTTGGACGTGCGATGGACCCCCACGTCCATTCTGACCCAACGAAATCTATCACTAACAACTTTCATTTACTTAGTTATAAATACATAAAACTCGTAATATATTACACATACAACCTACATGACTTAAGCTACAATTACATGAAGTATATGGTACGTCTGCTCCTAAAACAATACATTTGCTGATCGAGGAATAATTTTCAAATACTATCCTGGGTCATGTCTGAGTTTTGATGAAACTCTATATAATTTATCTATAAAAACTAATGACTTCCAACTGGGTCACACTTCTCATCACTTAGCAAGGTGGGATGCACGATCGATTGCACCTTTTCCTCCTGCTATAGGCTACTTAATTAATTGTAAATCATTACTTATATTTACATTTTGCTGCATGAACACATGCAGGTTTAATTATATGAAAAAAGAAATCCTCATATATTATCACTGAACCATATATAATATTGTTTATATATATATATAACGCATAGATCGCGAGCCCCAACAGCGCAGTAGACCCCTACTTCTAAGTTCTAAGTAGTGCCTGTTGGCTGTGCCCATCGATCAGTACTCAGTAGCTTGTAAGTTGTTTCATCTTTCACTGCGGTACGGTTTCTTTCAAATTTAGTGATACTTTGATTGTGTATATAAGATATTTAGCTTTTAAATTTTGATGAAGTACACCAGACATTTAACTTTTTAATTTGCTAAATGACAAAGTCAGAATCTAAGAATGGTAGAAGAAAGAGGTCTAAGAATGGTAGAAGAAGGACAACACATGGATGACAGACTCTATGAAGCAGCGCGAGGCAGCATTATTATTATACCAGTTGACATTAATGATGAGCGACTTCACTCCCGAACCCCAGGAGACAACAGCAACGTCCTCCACGTGGCAGCCCGGTATGGCAAAGAAGGATTCATCACGTCTGCTGTTGATCGACTTGGCGAGCGTGTCTATGAACTTCTATGTCAAAAGAATTCCAAAGGCGAGACTCCTTTGCATCTGGCTGCTCAATTTGGAAACTTGGAGACCATCAGCTGTCTGCTTACTGCCCATGATGGTACGCCATCTGATCATCACAGGCCTTGTTGGAGCGAAACCGATAATAATGGAGACACGCCTCTTCACAAAGCTCTTAGATTTGGCCACGACAAAACTGCGCTTTTGTTGTTGACTAGAGATGCTAAGGTGGTTGCTATTAATAACAATGTAGGCGAGAGTCTGGCATTTCTTGCTGCGGAGAACATCTGCAATGAGTTCTTAAAGGAAATTCTAGATGCAGATCCCGATACTCAGCGTCTAAGTGTCTCAGGGTCATTTGGTCAGACGGTTGTTCATTCTTCTAGGAGGTTGCAAGGTAAATTCCATTCCAAACTTACTCTCGTTAGGTTGGTAGACTACTTTGATTATTGTCGATTGATTTTTGTAGTGAATGGTAAACTGAAAGCTTAAATATTTGTATATACACAAGGGATAAAATTGTAAAGAAACAACTAGATAGATAAAATTGATCTAAATCAATGTAACTTCTAACACTCCTCTCAATATACAAATAGGAAGAAACAAATCCGATATTGCAAATCAAGAAGTTGATAGTAGGCTAGTTGATGTGTGTGCAGAAACATGCGGAGTCTGAATGACGCTGAATTTGTTCCCTTATGATACCACTGTCAATCTCAATGTATTTGGTGCGTTCAAGGAATATTGGATTGTCACAATAGAGGTGCATAGTAGCCTTATGCAGAGACGCAAAGCCGAGTGACAGCATGTAGTAGCTGTCATAGCCTATATTCAGTCTCAACGGAATCTGGATACCTGAATATATATTTCATTGATGGAGTAGTGTCATTAATCTAATCTCTAACAGTTATATAATAGAATTATATTAGACTTGTTTGAAATTAGTCTATAAACATTTTTTTTAAAAGTGAGATGTACATGCAGAGGACATTATGAGGAAGATAATCAGAATAAGAAGTGGAAACCTACTGAAAACCCAAGACAACAAAGGGAAGAGCGTAATTCACTATGCAGTAGAAGAAGGCAGAATTGCTGCTGTAACAACGCTGCTAACGGAAGACAACTCGTTGGCCTACTTGCCTGACAACAGCGGCCAACTACCTTTGCATATAGCATCCATGAAGAGTTCGTTTCCGATGGTAAAAACCATCTTGAAATTATCTCCACAATCAATACACATTCGTGACAGCGGTGGTAAAACAGCTCTTCACGTTGCTAAGATGAATAATGAGGTTTTTTTGAAAAAATGCCTTGCGGATACTGAAATGAAAGTTCTCATTAATGAAGTCGACAACAATGGCAACACACCTTTGCACGTCGCATTGATGAACTCTGAAGTTGATGCTGCTCTTCACTTTCTAATCACTGATGGTTGCAGTTGGAGGTTGAAAAATAAGAAGGGTGATAGCCCTTTGGATTTATGCAAATCCAATATCAATATTCTGGACAATATTGTGAGTCTATTGATTCTTGAATATTTTTTATGATTTTATGCTTCATGGTAAGTTTTAATTGAATCTGAATTTAGTACTGTGCGAAACTAACCCGGATTGGATCAAACGGTTTTTAAAAAAAAATTCCGGTGGGACCGGAAAAAACTGGGTCAGAGCAAAATATTGTTATTTTATTATTTTATAGATTTAAAATTTTATTTTATTTTATTTCAGTTTCGAGCTAAGTTTTTGAAAATTTTGGTTTACCGGTTCAGACCATACGTACTTACACACGTACAGCCCTATCTGAACCTGATCTTTGTGTTTCACATGTGACAGACCCCAATCGACATAGCTATAAAATATCTTGATGGTGAAGCCGGAAAAGGACATGCATTAAGGAAAAGGGGACGACATACTCAACAATTCAGTTACCTCACTGTGTTTACGTGTCGTGCCAGGCTGGACGGAATGGCAGAGAAGGATCTGGAACAAATTTTGAGCAAGATATCTGTGGCTGCAGCACTCTTGCTACCACTTAGTTTTTCATCAATGTTTGCTGTTCCGGGTGGATATGATAAAGACACTGGATTGCCAAAGCTAAGAAATCGGGTTTCCTATGTAATATACACGTCTGCGGATATGGTTGCCTTCATAGCAGCTTTGGTAATCTTGATCTCCTGCACATTTGGCATTAGAAAGCGTATTAGTAAAATAAAACGGACACGACTAAGTATCCGTTTGATCCAAATCGCGCTTGTAGCCACCTCTGTGGCTTTCGTGTCTGGTATTGTTGCAATCACTGATAGTTTTAGTTTTTCTCTTAGCTATAGTTTCTTAGGCCAATCAAGATTCATCTTCCTTATGGTAATTTGCACGTTCGTTGTAATCATATCTTTCACCTTGAGCCGTGTTTTTGTGACGCTTAGATGTTTCTCATAGACTCGAGTTAACATTGTTTGCCCCTAGGACATGCTGGTTGTATTAGAATTATGATCTTCTACTAAAAAAATACATTATGATCAATTGGTAGTCATGTGTTGATTTTATTTGCTGAATAACAGTCAATCAAGATCCATCTTCAGAGTAGTTGCATAAGTTACCCTTGATTTTATTACTAGTAAGCTTCTATAACACTTAGGAAAATATTTGCATCTATACTTAGAGTAGTTGCGTATATTACCCTTGAAATATACAAAATTCATGGAATTTCCCAAGTCTTAACTTGAAGCAAAACATTTGGTGAAGAACTCCAATATTGTTGAAAGCCCAGACAAGAAAGGAAGAACCGTAGTTCACTGTGCAGTAGAAGAAAACAGAATTGCAATTGTAAGGAAACTGCTAATGGTTGATAGATCCCTCGCCTATGTACAAGACAACAAAGGCTTGACGCCTTTGGATAGAGCATCCAAGAAGGGTTTGTTTGAAACGATAAGGACCCTCTTTGAATTGTCTCCGCAATCTGTAGAAATTCTTGATAAACACGGTAGAACAGCACTTCATGTCGCACAGATGAATCCTATTTTTATGCAAGAATGCCTGGAGAGCACAGAAATGAAGGTTCTCGTCAATCAAGTCCACCCCTTTGCAGGTCGCGTTAATCAAAACCGAACAGAATGCTGCTTTTGTGCTGTTAAAGTCCATTCATGGCTGCAACTGGAGGTTGAAGAACAATAAAGGGTCTAACGCTTTGGATATATGCAAATCCAACGATAATTTCCCCAATTATGTGCGTATATTCTCAACTTTATCATGTGGTTAATTAATTCCCTGCATATATATATGGCCTATTTTCTGTTGTTCAAATGACAGTCACCAATGTACTTTATGTTAAGGTATCTCCAAGATGGAGAAGAAAATTTTTAAGTGGAAGGGAATAAAGACAATGCTTGTTTGTTTTCATCAACAGGGCTGTGTCAATGGGTGCTGTCAAATTGGGGAAGATGCAAGCGAAAGACTTCAAAAAGTTGCAGAACAAGATAGCCATAGCTGCAGTTCTCTTGTTACCAATGAGTATTTAATTCTTCTTACCCGCTGGGAACTTTCGCTTCGGTTACAGCTAAACCAAATCGAATTGCTTAATTTCTAACTGAAAATGTTTAGCATTCTAATTTCAGCCAATCATGTAGTCAAATTCACTTAAAATACAGAATATTGGACAGGGTAAAAAGAGATAGAAAGAGGAAACTATGTTGCTTGCCTCGTGTTTCTAGTTCTAATCAACAGATGTGTTTGAATTTCAGAACTGATGTGATGGATGCAAGATTCCAGACAACTTTAGATTACAAAAGAAAGTGTATGTGCAATAGATATGGATTGTGTGCCGCAAGACTCAGAATATTGAAATCCAGGTACTCAAAAGGATTTCTCAAATTTTCTGCACCAGTTTTTAATACTATAGTAACTTGTATTTCTTATTGTAGTTTCTAGGTCATATAGCAGAATAATTAGCCTCTCACTTTCCTTGATCATCAAAATTTAGTTTAAGCACAATTTATGCTAAATATATTCAGATCGATCAGTCTGCGTTTGGACCGAGTAGCTTAAAATCTGCAGGAGCTATTTTACCAGTTAAGGTATGTCTGTTGCAGTAACGAATCATCCAAGTTCCTTTTGTTACGCGTCTGTATTACTCTAACTTTATGTATCTAATCACTAGGATGAAATGATGAACTACTACTTTCAGGACATCACAAACAAAAATGGAGATCTCATCATCCATATGCCCTTGCAGCTTCACGCTGTTCCTGATCAACCTCCCCAAGTGCTGCCTATTGCCTAAACATTATCCTTGTCTATCAGCTTTGCTCGTAGTCAACAACACAGCAAGGAACATAGTTTTGTCGTCTGTTGGAAACGAAAGGACCATATAGACAACTCAAGGTGTACTTCTTGATACAGAAAAGATATGAACTAAAGGTTGTGATATGCCGAAGTAAATATTAGTAAATATCAATTAACGCTTCGTATTATATTAACAAACCGCTCCATATTATACGAATGGTTAGTGTATACGCTCGTTTATTTGTGCTACAATAACATCTATGGCAGTATATTATATAAAACTAATTAGATTCTATAGCCTTATATATGTTTCAACTTCTACTTAACTGCAGGGACGTGTAATTTGAAGAATCTGTTTGAACTATGAAGGATACAATGTACTTTTAAGAGATAAGTGCAATAATTTTTTAACGAATCTTGAATCTAGCTAGGCAGTCAAGTTATAATTCATACTATAATAGTATATATGTACAGGTGCATCATGCATGTGCTAATGTCACGGGCTGAGTTTCCCTAACTCCAAACCGTGCGGCTCTTAGCTTGTCTCGACCCCTTGTCGTGCTAAGATCAGCCTATTCCCGATGTTGCCAACGAAAGAACTTAAGATTGATGGCTAAGAGAACTTTGAAGGCTTTGTGTGTGGGAAAGAAAGCGTTGTATTATAAGAGAGCTTTACAATGCTTGGATGAGAGCTTGGAACTTGGATGATGCAAATGAGGGGGTGGCACTCCCTATTTATAGCCCAAGGCCACCCCTCATAGGAAGGTTCCGGATTTGGACAAGTCTTGGAGAATCCGGATCCTTCTTGGCTAGAACTCCTTACAAGCTTCTCTACTTATCTAGAATATTCCGCAAGGCTCTAGCCATGCCTAGATGGTTCCGCATTTCTCTAGGGTCTTCCGGCCATGTCCGGAGACTTCTACGAGCGTCCCGAACGTTCCGGATGCTTCCGGATTGGTTGAGAAGCGCGGTCCGTGTCATCCTCCCCCACTGAATCCCACGACGTCCTCGTCGCGTTGGCCTCGTATGCCTCGATCTTGTCCTTGAATTGCCACAAGGACTCGGCCGGTTCCCATGTCATCTCCGCCTCAGGAAGTCCCTTCCATCGCACTAAGTATTCGAGTCTTGGCCGCCGATACTTCTCGCGGACGACCCGATCTGACATGATCTCCTCGACTTCCTTGTCGAAAGAAGTCCGAACTCCCATTGGCGCCCTTTGAGCGTCTCCCCGTGCTGGGTCTTCCATGTCTTGGTGGTAAGGCTTGAGCATACTCACATGGAAGACGGGGTGTATCTTGAATTTGGACGGCAACTCGAGCTTGTAGGCGGTGCGCCCGATTCTCTTAAGAACTCTGAAAGGTCCCTCGTACCGCCGTATCAATGCCTTGTGTAGTCCGGTGTGCCGCATGATGAAGTGGAGCTTGACCATGACTAAGTCCCCAACTTGGTACTCAATGTCCCTCCTGTGTTGGTCAGCCCATTTCTTCGTCCTCTTGTTGGCTTTGACAAGGCAAGCCTGCGTCAAGTCCAACTCCTCTTGCCAACCCTTGGCAAATTTGTACGCCGCTGGTGTTGGTCCAGTGTATCCCGTTGCGATGGTACTTGGCGTACTTGGTTGGAAGCCCATGATAATCTCGAACGGACTCTTTCCCGTAGACTCGCTCCGTTGTAAATTGTATGAGAACTGAGCGACGTCCAATAACTTCGGCCAATCCTTTTGTGATGCGCTGACATAGTGCCGAAGGTAGACCTCGAGCAAGCAGTTAGCCCTCTCGGTTTGTCCGTCCGTCTGAGGATGGAAGGCGGTGGTGAACTTCAAGTCTGACCCGAGCATCTTGAACAACTCTGTCCAAAAACTCCCCGTGAACCTTCCGTCTCTATCACTGATGATGGATTGTGGCAAGCCCCAGTACTTGACCACATTCTTCATGAACAACTTGGCCGCCTCTTCTGCGGGGCATTCCTTTGTCGCCGGTATGAAGGTTGCATATTTTGAGATTCGGTCTACCACCACCATGATACTCCCGAATCCGTCCGTCTTGGGTAGACCAACTATGAAGTCCATGCTAACGCTTTGCCAAGGATGGTCCGGTATTGGCAAAGGTTCCAAGAGTCCCGCAGGTTGTCGTTGCTCAACCTTGTCTTGTTGGCAAACAAGACAAGTCTTGACATATATCTCGACGTCGTCCCTCATTTGCGGCCAATAATATTTTTCTTCTACAAGAGCTAAGGTACGATGCATACCTGGGTGTCCGGCCCACTTGGAGTCATGGCAATCTTTGATGACTTCACGTCTTAATCCTCCAAAGTGGGGCACATATAGCTGTTGGCCCTTGGTAAAGATCAAGTCCCGTTCGACCCAAAACCGCCTTGTTTTGCCCTCCTTGACGTATTCCCTTAGGTTCTTGGCGGTTGGGTCATGATCAAGGCCCTCCTTGATGCGGTCTTCCAAAGTCCCTATCGGTCGGCTGATGGCAGCTAACTCCGCTTTACGACTAATAGCGTCGGCGACTAGGTTGGCTTTGCCCGGCTTGTATTCCAACTCGTAGTCGAACTCGGCAAGAAAGTCTTGCCACCTGGCTTGCTTGGGTGTTAACTTCTTCTGGCTTTGGAAGTAGCTCGTGGCCACATTGTCTGTCTTGACCACGAATTTGGACCCTAGGAGATAATGACGCCAAGTCCTTAGGCAATGGACGATGGCCGTCATCTCCTTCTCTTGTACCGTGTCGGTGTCATTAAGCTTTCGGCTCTCAAAAGCTATCGGATGTCCCTCTTGCATCAGGACTCCCCCTATGGCATAGTCTGATGCGTCCGTGTGTATTTCGAACGGCTTCCCATAGTCGGGCAGGGCTAGCACTGGCTCTTCGGTCATCGCCTTCTTAAGCCGATTGAACGCCTCTTGACTCTCCTTGCTCCAAGCCCAAGATATCCCCTTCTTGAGCATGTTTGTCAAGGGCGTCGTGATGTGCGAATACCCATGGATGAAGTGGCGATAATAGTTGGCTAGCCCCAAGAAAGAGCGAAGCTCGGTTACTTTAGTCGGCGGTTCCCAATCCATGATTGCCTTGATCTTGGCGGAGTCCATCCGTATGCGTCCCTTGCCGACTATGTGTCCCAAAAATGGCACCTCTTGTTGAGCGAACGAGCATTTTTCTCTCTTGACATAAAGCTCGTGCTCACGTAGTACTTGGAAGACTTGCCGTAGGTGTTCCACGTGCTCCTCTAATGTGCGGCTATAGATAACAATGTCGTCCAAGTAAACTACGACAAAGTGATCAAGGAAGGGTTGAAGTACCTTGTTCATGAGAGTGCAGAATGTTGCCGGTGCATTTGTCAAGCCGAAAGGCATGACTAAGAACTCGTATGACCCATATCTCGTGACACACGCGGTCTTCTCCTCATCTCCTTCCGCGATCCTGACTTGGTAGTATCCCGATCTTAAGTCAAGCTTGGTGAACCACCGAGCTTCCCCAAGTCTATCGAACAGGTCTGCGATGAGCGGGATCGGGTACTTGTTCTTGATGGTTAGCTTGTTGAGCGCCCTATAGTCGATGCACATGCGTAGGCTCCCGTCGTGCTTCCGTTGGAATAACACTGGTGCTCCATATGGTGCCTTGGACGGTCTGATGTAACCGGCTTCCAATAATTCCTTAAGTTGTCTCCTTAGCTCCTCTAGCTCCAACGGAGACATGCGATACGGTGCTCGGGCGGGTGGTTGAGCATCGGATACGAGCTCGATCTTGTGATCCACCTCCCTCTTAGGTGGGAGCTTCTTTGGAAGTTCGGGCGGCATAACGTCCTTGAAGTCTTCCAAGACATGGCAGACTTCAGCTGGTGTCGGGTCTTCCCCGGATGGTGTCTCGTCCATCTTGAGAGTTGCCAAGAATGTTGGTTCCTCCCGCTTTAGTCCCTTGGAAAGTTGAATTGCCGAGACTACCTTAGCACTGGCCTTTTCCCGATATACCGGCACGATGCAACGGTGATGGGGTCCAAGATGCATATACAGTTGGCAAATGGCACAAGGAGAGCATTGATACGATCGAGGAATGCTAAACCAATGACTAAGTCGTAGTCGTCTAGAGGGATTACCTCAATCGTGGCCTTGCCCGACAATCTCCCAATGATAGCTCTACTCCTTGTGCTACCCGAGTGTCGGGACCTCCTTGTTCACCGTCTTGATCCATCCATGACTCTTGGTGACCTCGAGCCCCAACTTCTTTGATGTTTCCTCAGACATGAATATGTCGGAGGCCCCGGTGTCCACCAACGCGCTTACTTTAGTGCCGCCTACCATGGCGTCTACGAACATAAGTCCCCTTTTGTTGGTGAACCGCTTAGTCTTGATGGAGCTAAGCATCATGGCCCGAGTCGCAGCTTATCGTCTCCGGCGGGTCCTCCCGTGTTATGATGGCGCTCAACTTGTTTCTTGAAGGCAGTCGCGCATCAAGTGCTTCTCCCCGCATAGGAAGCAACTCAAGGGTTGCCTCTCGGCTGGTCTCTTGCCCTTGTCGGTCTTGGTGTACCGCTCCTTGTCTTTTGGCTTGGACGAGTCCTTGGATGAATCCTTGGATGACTCGTCGTTGTCCCGTCTTGGTGGCCTTCCCCGTCCTTGGTCTCCCCCCACTTTTTCCTTTGTCACGGGAGAAGTTACTTCGGTCTTGGCTTTTGAATTCAATGAGGGAGTCCGCCTCGGTCATGGCCTCGTAAGGGTCTGAACCTTCTGTCGGTGAAGCTTGTCTTACCCAAGGCTTAAGCCCGTCCATGAATTGGAAGAAGGCTTCCTTCTCGTTCATGTCTGAGATCTGCAACATTAACTCCGAGAACTCCTTCACGTACTCTCGGGCGGTCCCTCTTTGAGTGAGCCTGCGAAGCTTGGCCGGGCTTCGTCGTCGGCATAGATGGGTAGAATTGTTTCTTGAGCTCTGCCGAGACTCGGCCCAGGTGGTGATTGGGGCTCGCCCCGAGGTTCTCTACATCTTTGCGGAACGACTTTCCTTGAACGTCGTTGGTATCACCGAGATATAGAGAAGCGGTACTTACCTTCTTTTCCTCGTCCGCGATCCCCGTGACGCGGAAGTATTGTTCCATGCCCCACAAGAAGTTCTCTACATCTTTGGCGGAACGACTTTCCTTGAACGTCGTTGGTTTGGGTGCGTCCACTTTCTGCAGTGGGGCAACTCCGACAAGGCCAACCCCCATAGCTGTCTTGCATGCCGCCAACTCCCTTATGACCGTCTCCAGCTTGTCGGTCAGCGCCTCAAACTTGGCCTTGAGAACTTCATGTTCTCGGCAAGGGTCTTGTGGGGACACGTTCATGGCCCCTTGGAACTCCCCCTTGAGTTCCTCAATAGAGGACTCCATCGTGGATTCGACGTCATCAACCCGCTTGTTTGGCGTCGAAGATGGAGTCCCGCATCTCGGCCAACTCGACTTTTTCCAGCCTAGCCTCCGTGCTTGACACCACGTCCCTTGATGCATCCCTTGCGGCCTTCTTGCCTTTCTTGCTCACATCAACGACTTCCGACACACCTCCTTGGCTAGCCATCGAAACCTCCCTTTGGAACGTTGTTGGCTCTGATACCACTTGTCACGGGCTGAGTTTTCCCTAACTCCAAACCGTGCGGCTCTTAGCTTGTCTCGACCCCTTGTCGTGCTAAGATCAGCCTATTCCCGATGTTGCCAACGAAAGAACTTAAGATTGATGGCTAAGAGAACTTTGAAGGCTTTGTGTGGGAAAGAAAGCTTTGTATTATAGGAGAGCTTTACAATGCTTGGATGAGAGCTTGGAACTTGGATGATGCAAATGAGGGGGTGGCACTCCCTATTTATAGCCCAAGGCCACCCCTCCTAGGAAGGTTCCGGATTTGGACAAGTCTTGGACAATCCGGATCCTTCTTGGCTAGAACTCCTTACAAGCTTCTCTACTTATCTAGAATATTCCGCAAGGCTCTAGCCATGCCTAGATGGTTCCGCATTTTCTCTAGGGTCTTCGGCCATGTCCGGAGACTTCTACGAGCGTCCCGAACGTTCCGGATGCTTCCGGATTGGTTGAGAAGCGCGGTCCATGTCATCCTCCCCCACTGAATCCCGCGACGTCCTCGTCGCGTTGGCCTCGTATGCCTCGATCTTGTTGAATTGCCACAAGGACTCGGCCGGTTCCCATGTCATCTCCGCCTCAGGAAATCCCTTCCATCGCACTAAGTATTCGAGTCTTGGCCGCCGATACTTCTCGCGGACGACCCGATCTGACATGATCTCCTCGACTTCCTTGTCGAAAGAAGTCCGAACTCCCATTGGCGCCCTTTGAGCGTCTCCCCGTGCTGGGTCTTCCATGTCTTGGTGGTAAGGCTTGAGCATACTCACATGGAAGACGGGGTGTATCTTGAATTTGGACGGCAACTCGAGCTTGTAGGCGGTGCGCCCGATTCTCTTAAGAACTCTGAAAGGTCCCTCGTACCGCCGTATCAATGCCTTGTGTAGTCCGGTGTGTCGCATGATGAAGTGGAGCTTGACCATGACTAAGTCCCCAACTTGGTACTCAATGTCCCTCCTGTGTTGGTCAGCCCATTTCTTCGTCCTCTTGTTGGCTTTGACAAGGCAAGCCTGCGTCAAGTCCAACTCCTCTTGCCAACCCTTGGCAAATTTGTACGCCGCTGGTGTTGGTCCAGTGTATCCCGTTGCGATGGTACTTGGCGTACTTGGTTGGAAGCCCATGATAATCTCGAACGGACTCTTTCCCGTAGACTCGCTCCGTTGTAAATTGTATGAGAACTGAGCGACGTCCAATAACTTCGGCCAATCCTTTTGTGATGCGCTGACATAGTGCCGAAGGTAGACCTCGAGCAAGCAGTTAGCCCTCTCGGTTTGTCCGTCCGTCTGAGGATGGAAGGCGGTGGTGAACTTCAAGTGACCCGAGCATCTTGAACAACTCTGTCCAAAACCTCCCCGTGAACCTTCCGTCTCTATCACTGATGATGGATTGTGGCAAGCCCCAGTACTTGACCACGTTCTTCATGAACAGCTTGGCCGCCTCTTCTGCGGGGCATTCCTTTGTCGCCGGTATGAAGGTTGCGTATTTTGAGATTCGGTCTACCACCACCATGATACTCCCGAATCCGTCCGTCTTGGGTAGACCAACTATGAAGTCCATGCTAACGCTTTGCCAAGGATGGTCCGGTATTGGCAAAGGTTCCAAGAGTCCCGCAGGTTGTCGTTGCTCAACCTTGTCTTGTTGGCAAACAAGACAAGTCTTGACATATATCTCGACGTCGTCCCTCATTTGCGGCCAATAATATTTTTCTTCTACAAGAGCTAAGGTACGATGCATACCTGGGTGTCCGGCCCACTTGGAGTCATGGCAATCTTTGATGACTTCACGTCTTAATCCTCCAAAGTGGGGCACATATAGCCGTTGGCCCTTGGTGAAGATCAAGTCCCGTTCGACCCAAAACCGCCTTGTTTTGCCCTCCTTGACGTATTCCCTTAGGTTCTTGGCGGTTGGGTCATGATCAAGGCCCTCCTTGATGCGGTCTTCCAAAGTCCCTATCGGTCGGCTGATGGCAGCTAACTTCGCTTTACGACTAAGAGCGTCGGCGACTAGGTTGGCTTTGCCCGGCTTGTATTCCAACTCGTAGTCGAACTCGGCAAGAAAGTCTTGCCACCTGGCTTGCTTGGGTGTTAGCTTCTTCTGGCTTTGGAAGTAGCTCGTGGCCACATTGTCTGTCTTGACCACGAATTTGGACCCTAGGAGATAATGACGCCAAGTCCTTAGGCAATGGACGATGGCCGTCATCTCCTTCTCTTGTACTGTGTAGCGCTGCTCGGTGTCATTAAGCTTTCGGCTCTCAAAAGCTATCAGATGTCCCTCTTGCATCAGGACTCCCCTATGGCATAGTCTGATGCGTCCGTGTGTATTTCGAACGGCTTCCCATAGTCGGGCAGGGCTAGCACTGGCTCTTCGGTCATCGCCTTCTTAAGCCGATCGAACGCCTCTTGACTCTCCTTGCTCCAAGCCCAAGATATCCCCTTCTTGAGCATGTTTGTCAAGGGCGTCGTGATGTGCGAATACCCATGGATGAAGCGGCGATAATAGTTGGCTAGCCCCAAGAAAAGAGCGAAGCTCGGTTACTTTAGTCGGCGGTTCCCAATCCATGATTGCCTTGATCTTGGCGGAGTCCATCCATATGCGTCCCTTGCCGACTATGTGTCCCAAAAATGGCACCTCTTGTTGAGCGAACGAGCATTTTTCTCTCTTGACATTAAGCTCGTGCTCACGTAGTACTTGGAAGACTTGCCGTAGGTGTTCCACGTGCTCCTCTAATGTGCGGCTATAGATAAAAATGTCGTCCAAGTAAACTACGACAAAGTGATCAAGGAAGGGTTGGAGTACCTTGTTCATGAGAGTGCAGAATGTTGCCGGTGCATTGTCAAGCCGAAAGGCATGACTAAGAACTCGTATGACCCATATCTCGTGACACACGCGGTCTTTCTCCTCATCTCCTTCCGCGATCCTGACTTGGTAGTATCCCGATCTTAAGTCAAGCTTGGTGAACCACGAGCTTCCCCAAGTCTATCGAACAGGTCTGCGATGAGCGGGATCGGGTACTTGTTCTTGATGGTTAGCTTGTTGAGCGCCCTATAGTCGATGCACATGCGTAGGCTCCCGTCGTGCTTCCGCTGGAATAACACTGGTGCTCCATATGGTGCCTTGGACGGTCTGATGTAACCGGCTTCCAATAATTCCTTAAGTTGTCTCCTTAGCTCCTCTAGCTCCAGCGGAGACATGCGATACGGTGCTCGGGCGGTGGTCGAGCATCGATACGAGCTCGATCTTGTGATCCACCTCCCTCTTAGGTGGGAGCTTCTTTGGAAGTTCGGGCGGCATAACATCCTTGAAGTCTTCCAAGACATGGCAGACTTCAGCTGGTGTCGGGTCTTCCCCGGATGGTGTCTCGTCCATCTTGAGAGTTGCCAAGAATGTTGGTTCCTCCCGCTTTAGTCCCTTGGAAAGTTGAATTGCCGAGACTACCTTAGCACTTAGCCCTTTTCCCGATATACCGGCACGATGCAACGGTGATGGGGGTCCAAGATGCATATACAGTTGGCAAATGGCACAAGGAGAGCATTGATACGATCGAGGAATGCTAAACCAATGACTAAGTCGTAGTCGTCTAGAGGGATTACCTCAATCGTGGCCTTGCCCGACCAATCTCCCAATGATAGCTCTACTCCTTGTGCTACCCGAGTGTCGGGACCTCCTTGGAGTTCACCGTCTTGATCCATCCATGACTCTTGGTGACCTCGAGCCCCAACTTCTTTGATGTTTCCTCAGACATGAATATGTCGGAGGCCCGGTGTCCACCAACGCGCTTACTTTAGTGCCGCCTACCATGGTGTCTACGAACATAAGTCCCCTTTTGTTGGTGAACCGCTTAGTCTTGATGGAGCTAAGCATCATGGCCCCGAGTCGCAGCTTATCGTCCTCGGGCGGTCCTCCCGTGTTATGATGGCGCTCAACTTGTTTCTTGAAGGGCAGTCGCGCATCAAGTGCTTCTCCCCGCATAGGAAGCAACTCAAGGGTTGCCTCTCGGCTGGTCTCTTGCCCTTGTCGGTCTTGGTGTACCGCTCCTTGTCTTTTGGCTTGGACGAGTCCTTGGATGAATCCTTGGATGACTCGTCGTTGTCCCGTCTTGGTGGCCTTCCCCGTCCTTGGTCTCCCCCACTTTTTCCTTTGTCACGGGAGAAGTTACTTCGGTCTTGGCTTTTGAATTCAATGAGGGAGTCCGCCTCGGTCATGGCCTCGGTAAGGGTCTGAACCTTCTGTCGGTGAAGCTCTTGTCTTACCCAAGGCTTAAGCCCGTCCATGAATTGGAAGAAGGCTTCCTTCTCGTTCATGTCTGAGATCTGCAACATTAACTCCGAGAACTCCTTCACGTACTCTCGGGCGGTCCCTCTTTGAGTGAGCCTGCGAAGCTTGGCCCGGGCTTCGTCGTCGGCATAGATGGGATAGAATTGTTTCTTGAGCTCTGCCGAGAATTCGGCCCAGGTGGTGATTGGGGTCCCTCCGGTCCTCTCGCAGGTCCTTCTACGCCACCATAATAAAGCTATATCACCGAGATATAGAGAAGCGGTACTTACCTTCTTTTCCTCGTCCGCGATCCCCGTGACGCGGAAGTATTGTTCCATGCCCCACAAGAAGTTCTCTACATCTTTGGCGGAACGACTTCCCTTGAACGTCGTTGGTTTGGGTGCGTCCACTTTCTGCAGTGGGCAACTCCGACAAGGCCAACCCCCATAGCTGTCTTGCATGCCGCCAACTCCCTTATGACCGTCTCCAGCTTGTCGGTCAGCGCCTCAAACTTGGCCTTGAGAACTTCATGTTCTGCGGCAAGGGTCTTTGTGGGACACGTTCATGCCCCTTGGAACTCCCCCTTGAGTTCCTCAATAGAGGACTCCATCGTGGATTCGACGTCATCAACCCGCTTGTTGGCGTCGAAGAGATGGAGTCCCGCATCTCGCCCACGGCCAACTCGACTTTTTCCAGCCTAGCCTCCGTGCTTGACACCACGTCCCTTGATGCATCCCTTGCGGCCTTCTTGCCTTTCTTGCTCACATCAACGACTTCCGACACACCTCCTTGGCTAGCCATCGAAACCTCCCTTTGGAACGTTGTTGGCTCTGATACCACTTGTCACGGGCTGAGTTTTCCCTAACTCCAAACCGTGCGGCTCTTAGCTTGTCTCGACCCCTTGTCGTGCTAAGATCAGCCTATTCCCGATGTTGCCAACGAAAGAACTTAAGATTGATGGCTAAGAGAACTTTGAAGGCTTTGTGTGGGAAGAAAGCTTTGTATTAAGAGATACAATGCTTGGATGAGAGCTTGGAACTTGGATGATGCAAATGAGGGGTGGCACTCCCTATTTATAGCCCAAGGCCACCCCTCCTAGGAAGGTTCCGGATTTGGACAAGTCTTGGACAATCCGGATCCTTCTTGGCTAGAACTCCTTACAAGCTTCTCTACTTATCTAGAATATTCCGCAAGGCTCTAGCCATGCCTAGATGGTTCCGCATTTCTCTAGGGTCTTCCGGCCATGTCCGGAGACTTCTACGAGCGTCCGAACGTTCCGGATGCTTCCGGATTGGTTGAGAAGCGCGGTCCATGTCATCCTCCCCCACTGAATCCCGCGACGTCCTCGTCGCGTTGGCCTCGTATGCCTCGATCTTGTCCTTGAATTGCCACAAGGACTCGGCCGGTTCCCATGTCATCTCCGCCTCAGGAAATCCCTTCCATCGCACTAAGTATTCGAGTCTTGCCGCCGATACTTCTCGCGACGACGATCTGACATGATCTCCTCGACTTCCTTGTCGAAAGAAGTCCGAACTCCCATTGGCGCCCTTTGAGCGTCTCCCCGTGCTGGGTCTTCCATGTCTTGGTGGTAAGGCTTGAGCATACTCACATGGAAGACGGGGTGTATCTTGAATTTGGACGGCAACTCGAGCTTGTAGGGCGGTGCGCCCGATTCTCTTAAGAACTCTGAAAGGTCCCTCGTACCGCCGTATCAATGCCTTGTGTAGTCCGGTGTGTCGCATGATGAAGTGGAGCTTGACCATGACTAAGTCCCCAACTTGGTACTCAATGTCCCTCCTGTGTTGGTCAGCCCATTTCTTCGTCCTCTTGTTGGCTTTGACAAGGCAAGCCTGCGTCAAGTCCAACTCCTCTTGCCAACCCTTGGCAAATTTGTACGCCGTTGGTGTTGGTCCAGTGTATCCCGTTGCGATGGTACTTGGCTACTTGGTTGGAAGCCCATGATAATCTCGAACGGACTCTTTCCCGTAGACTCGCTCCGTTGTAAATTGTATGAGAACTGAGCGACGTCCAATAACTTCGGCCAATCCTTTTGTGATGCGCTGACATAGTGCCGAAGGTAGACCTCGAGCAAGCAGTTAGCCCTCTCGGTTTGTCCGTCCGTCTGAGGATGGAAGGCGGTGGTGAACTTCAAGTCTGACCCGAGCATCTTGAACAACTCTGTCCAAAACCTCCCCGTGAACCTTCCGTCTCTATCACTGATGATGGATTGTGGCAAGCCCCAGTACTTGACCACGTTCTTCATGAACAGCTTGGCCGCCTCTTCTGCGGGGCATTCCTTTGTCGCCGGTATGAAGGTTGCGTATTTTGAGATTCGGTCTACCACCACCATGATACTCCCGAATCCGTCCGTCTTGGGTAGACCAACTATGAAGTCCATGCTAACGCTTTGCCAAGGATGGTCCGGTATTGGCAAAGGTTCCAAGAGTCCCGCAGGTTGTCGTTGCTCAACCTTGTCTTGTTGGCAAACAAGACAAGTCTTGACATATATCTCGACGTCGTCCCTCATTTGGCCAATAATATTTTTTCTTCTACAAGAGCTAAGGTACGATGCATACCTGGGTGTCCGGCCCACTTGGAGTCATGGCAATCTTTGATGACTTCACGTCTTAATCCTCCAAAGTGGGGCACATATAGCCGTTGGCCCTTGGTGAAGATCAAGTCCCCTTCGACCCAAAACCGCCTTGTTTTGCCCTCCTTGACGTATTCCCTTAGGTTCTTGCGGTTGGGTCATGATCAAGGCCCTCCTTGATGCGGTCTTCCAAAGTCCCTATCGGTCGGCTGATGGCAGCTAACTTCGCTTTACGACTAAGAGCGTCGGCGACTAGGTTGGCTTTGCCCGGCTTGTATTCCAACTCGTAGTCGAACTCGGCAAGAAAGTCTTGCCACCTGGCTTGCTTGGGTGTTAGCTTCTTCTGGCTTTGGAAGTAGCTCGTGGCCACATTGTCTGTCTTGACCACGAATTTGGACCCTAGGAGATAATGACGCCAAGTCCTTAGGCAATGGACGATGGCCGTCATCTCCTTCTCTTGTACTGTGTAGCGCTGCTCGGTGTCATTAAGCTTTCGGCTCTCAAAAGCTATCAGATGTCCCTCTTGCATCAGGACTCCCCTATGGCATAGTCTGATGCGTCCGTGTGTATTTCGAACGGCTTCCCATAGTCGGGCAGGGCTAGCACTGGCTCTTCGGTCATCGCCTTCTTAAGCCGATCGAACGCCTCTTGACTCTCCTTGCTCCAAGCCCAAGATATCCCCTTCTTTGAGCATGTTTGTCAAGGGCGTCGTGATGTGCGAATACCCATGGATGAAGCGGCGATAAATAGTTGGCTAGCCCCAAGAAAGAGCGAAGCTCGGTTACTTTAGTCGGCGGTTCCCAATCCATGATTGCCTTGATCTTGGCGGAGTCCATCCATATGCGTCCCTTGCCGACTATGTGTCCCAAAAATGGCACCTCTTGTTGAGCGAACGAGCATTTTTCTCTCTTGACATTAAGCTCGTGCTCACGTAGTACTTGGAAGACTTGCCGTAGGTGTTCCACGTGCTCCTCTAATGTGCGGCTATAGATAAAAATGAAGTGTAAACTACGTAGATTGATCAAGAAGGGTTGGAGTACCTTGTTCATGAGAGTGCAGAATGTTGCCGGTGCATTGTCAAGCCGAAAGGCATGACTAAGAACTCTATGACCCATATCTCGTGACACACGCGGTCTTCTCCTCATCTCCTTCCGCGATCCTGACTTGGTAGTATCCCGATCTTAAGTCAAGCTTGGTGAACCACCGAGCTTCCCCAAGTCTATCGAACAGGTCTGCGATGAGCGGGATCGGGTACTTGTTCTTGATGGTTAGCTTGTTGAGCGCCCTATAGTCGATGCACATGCGTAGGCTCCCGTCGTGCTTCCGCTGGAATAACACTGGTGCTCCATATGGTGCCTTGGACGGTCTGATGTAACCGGCTTCCAATAATTCCTTAAGTTGTCTCCTTAGCTCCTCTAGCTCCAGCGGAGACATGCGATACGGTGCTCGGGCGGGTGGTCGAGCATCGGATACGAGCTCGATCTTGTGATCCACCTCCCTCTTAGGTGGGAGCTTCTTTGGAAGTTCGGGCGGCATAACATCCTTGAAGTCTTCCAAGACATGGCAGACTTCAGCTGGTGTCGGGTCTTCCCCGGATGGTGTCTCGTCCATCTTGAGAGTTGCCAAGAATGTTGGTTCCTCCCGCTTTAGTCCCTTGGAAAGTTGAATTGCCGAGACTACCTTAGCACTTAGCCCTTTTTCCCGATATACCGGCACGATGCAACGGTGATGGGGGTCCAAGATGCATATACAGTTGGCAAATGGCACAAGGAGAGCATTGATACGATCGAGGAATGCTAAACCAATGACTAAGTCGTAGTCGTCTAGAGGGATTACCTCAATCGTGGCCTTGCCCGACCAATCTCCCAATGATAGCTCTACTCCTTGTGCTACCCCGAGTGTCGGGACCTCCTTGGAGTTCACCGTCTTGATCCATCCATGACTCTTGGTGACCTCGAGCCCCAACTTCTTTGATGTTTCCTCAGACATGAATATGTCGGAGGCCCCGGTGTCCACCAACGCCTTACTTTAGTGCCGCCTACCATGGTGTCTACGAACATAAGTCCCCTTTTGTTGGTGAACCGCTTAGTCTTGATGGAGCTAAGCATCATGGCCCCGAGTCGCAGCTTATCGTCCTCGGCGGGTCCTCCCGTGTTATGATGGCGCTCAACTTGTTTCTTGAAGGGCAGTCGCGCATCAAGTGCTTCTCCCCGCATAGGAAGCAACTCAAGGGTTGCCTCTCGGCTGGTCTCTTGCCCTTGTCGGTCTTGGTGTACCGCTCCTTGTCTTTTGGCTTGGACGAGTCCTTGGATGAATCCTTGGATGACTCGTCGTTGTCCCGTCTTGGTGGCCTTCCCCGTCCTTGGTCTCCCACTTTTTCCTTTGTCACGGGAGAAGTTACTTCGGTCTTGGCTTTTGAATTCAATGAGGGAGTCCGCCTCGGTCATGGCCTCGGTAAGGGTCTGAACCTTCTGTCGGTGAAGCTCTTGTCTTACCCAAGGCTTAAGCCCGTCCATGAATTGGAAGAAGGCTTCCTTCTCGTTCATGTCTGAGATCTGCAACATTAACTCCGAGAACTCCTTCACGTACTCTCGGGCGGTCCCTCTTTGAGTGAGCCTGCGAAGCTTGGCCCGGGCTTCGTCGTCGGCATAGATGGGATAGAATTGTTTCTTGAGCTCTGCGAGAATTCGGCCCAGGTGGTGATTGGGGTCCCTCCGGTCCTCTCGCAGGTCCTTCTACGCCACCATAATAAAGCTATATCACCGAGATATAGAGAAGCGGTACTTACCTTCTTTTCCTCGTCCGCGATCCCCGTGACGCGGAAGTATTGTTCCATGCCCCACAAGAAGTTCTCTACATCTTTGGCGGAACGACTTCCCTTGAACGTCGTTGGTTTGGGTGCGTCCACTTTCTGCAGTGGGGCAACTCCGACAAGGCCAACCCCCATAGCTGTCTTGCATGCCGCCAACTCCCTTATGACCGTCTCCAGCTTGTCGGTCAGCGCCTCAAACTTGGCCTTGAGAACTTCATGTTCTGCGGCAAGGGTCTTGTGGGACACGTTCATGGCCCCTTGGAACTCCCCCCTTGAGTTCCTCAATAGAGGACTCCATCGTGGATTCGACGTCATCAACCCGCTTGTTGGCGTCGAAGATGGAGTCCCGCATCTCGCCCACGGCCAACTCGACTTTTTCCAGCCTAGCCTCCGTGCTTGACACCACGTCCCTTGATGCATCCCTTGCGGCCTTCTTGCCTTTCTTGCTCACATCAACGACTTCCGACACACCTCCTTGGCTAGCCATCGAAACCTCCCTTTGGAACGTTGTTGGCTCTGATACCACTTGTCACGGGCTGAGTTTTCCCTAACTCCAAACCGTGCGGCTCTTAGCTTGTCTCGACCCTTGTCGTGCTAAGATCAGCCTATTCCCGATGTTGCCAACGAAAGAACTTAAGATTGATGGCTAAGAGAACTTTGAAGGCTTTGTGTGTGGAAAGAAAGCTTTGTATTATAAGAGAGCTTTACAATGCTTGGATGAGAGCTTGGAACTTGGATGATGCAAATGAGGGGGTGGTACTCCCTATTTATAGCCCAAGGCCACCCCTCCTAGGAAGGTTCCGGATTTGGACAAGTCTTGGACAATCCGGATCCTTCTTGGCTAGAACTCCTTACAAGCTTCTCTACTTATCTAGAATATTCCGCAAGGCTCTAGCCATGCCTAGATGGTTCCGCATTTCTCTAGGTCTTCCGGCCATGTCCGGAGACTTCTACGAGCGTCCCGAACGTTCCGGATGCTTCCGGATTGGTTGAGAAGCGCGGTCCGTGTCATCCTCCCCACTGAATCCCGCGACGTCCTCGTCGCGTTGGCCTCGTATGCCTCGATCTTGTCCTTGAATTGCCACAAGGACTCGGCCGGTTCCCATGTCATCTCCGCCTCAGGAAGTCCCTTCCATCGCACTAAGTATTCGAGTCTTGGCCGCCGATACTTCTCGCGGACGACCCGATCTGACATGATCTCCTCGACTTCCTTGTCGAAAGAAGTCCGAACTCCCATTGGCGCCCTTTGAGCGTCTCCCCGTGCTGGGTCTTCCATGTCTTGGTGGTAAGGCTTGAGCATACTCACATGGAAGACGGGGTGTATCTTGAATTTGGACGGCAACTCGAGCTTGTAGGCGGTGCGCCCGATTCTCTTAAGAACTCTGAAAGGTCCCTCGTACCGCCGTATCAATGCCTTGTGTAGTCCGGTGTGTCGCATGATGAAGTGGAGCTTGACCATGACTAAGTCCCCAACTTGGTACTCAATGTCCCTCCTGTGTTGGTCAGCCCATTTCTTCGTCCTCTTGTTGGCTTTGACAAGGCAAGCCTGCGTCAAGTCCAACTCCTCTTGCCAACCCTTGGCAAATTTGTACGCCGCTGGTGTTG
Source organism: Fagopyrum tataricum (assembly GCA_002319775.1). Lineage (NCBI taxonomy): Eukaryota > Viridiplantae > Streptophyta > Magnoliopsida > Caryophyllales > Polygonaceae > Fagopyrum > Fagopyrum tataricum. Next base: position 41,926,404 of record CM008282.1, on the reverse strand, counting down.
GTCCAGTGTATCCCGTTGCGATGGTACTTGGCGTACTTGGTTGGAAGCCCATGATAATCTCGAACGGACTCTTTCCCGTAGACTCGCTCCGTTGTAAATTGTATGAGAACTGAGCGACGTCCAATAACTTCGGCCAATCCTTTTGTGATGCGCTGACATAGTGCCGAAGGTAGACCTCGAGCAAGCAGTTAGCCCTCTCGGTTTGTCCGTCCGTCTGAGGATGGAAGGCGGTGGTGAACTTCAAGTCTGACCCGAGCATCTTGAACAACTCTGTCCAAAACCTCCCCGTGAACCTTCCGTCTCTATCACTGATGATGGATTGTGGCAAGCCCCAGTACTTGACCACGTTCTTCATGAACAGCTTGGCCGCCTCTTCTGCGGGGCATTCCTTTGTCGCCGGTATGAAGGTTGCGTATTTTGAGATTCGGTCTACCACCACCATGATACTCCCGAATCCGTCCGTCTTGGGTAGACCAACTATGAAGTCCATGCTAACGCTTTGCCAAGGATGGTCCGGTATTGGCAAAGGTTCCAAGAGTCCCGCAGGTTGTCGTTGCTCAACCTTGTCTTGTTGGCAAACAAGACAAGTCTTGACATATATCTCGACGTCGTCCTCATTTGCGGCCAATAATATTTTTCTTCTACAAGAGCTAAGGTACGATGCATACCTGGGTGTCCGGCCCACTTGGAGTCATGGCAATCTTTGATGACTTCACGTCTTAATCCTCCAAAGTGGGGCACATATAGCCGTTGGCCCTTGGTGAAGTTCAAGTCCCGTTCGACCAAAATCGCCTTGTCTTGCCTTCCTTGACGTATTCCCTTAGGTTCTTGGCGTTGGGTCATGATCAAGGCCCTCCTTGATGCGGTCTTCCAAGTCCCTATCGGTCGGCTTAATGGCAGCTAACATCCGCTTTACGACTAAGAGCGTCGGCGACTAGGGTTGGCTTTGCCCGGCTTGTATTCCAACTCGTAGTCGAACTCGGCAAGAAAGTCTTGCCACCTGGCTTGCTTGGGTGTTAGCTTCTTTCTGGCTTTGGAAGTAGCTCGTGGCCACATTGTCTGTCTTGACCACGAATTTGGACCCTAGGAGATAATGACGCCAAGTCCTTAGGCAATGGACGATGGCCGTCATCTCCTTCTCTTTGTACTGTGTAGGCGCCGCTCGGTGTCATTAAGCTTTCGGCTCTCAAAAGCTATCGGATGTCCCTCTTGCATCAGGACTCCCCTATGGCATAGTCTGATGCGTCCGTGTGTATTTCGAACGGCTTCCCATAGTCGGGCAGGGCTAGCACTGGCTCTTCGGTCATCGCCTTCTTAAAGCCGATCGAACGTCTCTTGACTCTCCTTGCTCCAAGCCCAAGATATCCCCTTCTTGAGCATGTTTGTCAAGGGCGTCGTGATGTGCGAATACCCATGGATGAAGCGGCGATAATAGTTGGCTAGCCCCAAGAAAGAGCGAAGCTCGGTTACTTTAGTCGGCGGTTCCCAATCCATGATTGTCTTGATCTTGGCGGAGTCCATCCGTATGCGTCCCTTGCCGACTATGTGTCCCAAAAATGGCACCTCTTGTTGAGCGAACGAGCATTTTTCTCTCTTGACATAAAGCTCGTGGCTCACGTAGTACTTGGAAGACTTGCCGTAGGTGTTCCACGTGCTCCTCTAATGTGCGGCTATAGATAACAATGTCGTCCAAGTAAAACTACGACAAAGTGATCAAGGAAGGGTTGGAGTACCTTGTTCATGAGAGTGCAGAATGTTGCCGGTGCATTTGTCAAGCCGAAAGGCATGACTAAGAACTCGTATGACCCATATCTCGTGACACACGCGGTCTTCTCCTCATCTCCTTCCGCGATCCTGACTTGGTAGTATCCCGATCTTAAGTCAAGCTTGGTGAACCACCGAGCTTCCCCAAGTCTATCGAACAGGTCTGCGATGAGCGGGATCGGGTACTTGGTTCTTGATGGTTAGCTTGTTGAGCGGCCCTATAGTCGATGCACATGCGTAGGCTCCCGTCATGCTTCCGCTGGAAATAACACTGGTGCTCCATATGGTGCCTTGGACGGTCTAATGTAACCGGCTTCCAATAATTCCTTAAGTTGTCTCCTTAGCTCCTCTAGCTCCAACGGAGACATGCGATACGGTGCTCGGGCGGGTGGTCGAGCATTGGATACGAGCTCGATCTTGTGATCCACCTCCCTCTTAGGTGGGAGCTTCTTTGGAAGTTCGGGCGGCATAACGTCCTTGAAGTCTTCCAAGACATGGCAGACTTCAGCTGGTGTCGGGTCTTCCCCGGATGGTGTCTCGTCCATCTTGAGAGTTGCCAAGAATGTTGGTTCCTCCGCTTTAGTCCCTTGGAAAGTTGAATTGCCGAGACTACCTTAGCACTTGGCCCTTTTCCCGATATACAGGCACGATGCAACGGTGATGGGGGTCCAAGATGCATATACAGTTGGCAAATGGCACAAGGAGAGCATTGATACGATCGAAGAATGCTAAACCAATGACTAAGTCGTAGTCGTCTAGAGGGATTACCTCAATCGTGGCCTTGCCCGACCAATCTCCCAATGATAGCTCTACTCCTTGTGCTACCCCGAGTGTCGGGACCTCCTTGGAGTTCACCGTCTTGATCCATCCATGGACTCTTGGTGACCTCGGAGCTCCAACTTCTTTGATGTTTCCTCAGACATGAATATGTCGGAGGCCCCGGTGTCCACCAACGGCGCTTACTTTAGTGCCGCTTACCATGGCGTCTACGAACATAAGTCCCCTTTTGTTGGTGAACCGGCTTAGTCTTGATGGAGCTAAGCATCATGGCCCCGGAGTCGCAGCTTATCGTCCTCGGGCGGGTCCTCCCGTGTTATGATGGCGCTCAACTTGTTTCTTGAAGGGCAGTCGGCGCATCAAGTGCTTCTCCCCGCATAGGAAGCAACTCAAGGGTTGCCTCTCGGGCTGGTCTCTTGCCCTTGTCGGTCTTGGTGTACCGCTCCTTGTCTTTTGGCTTGGACGAGTCCTTGGATGAATCCTTGGATGACTCGTCGTTGTCCCATCTTGGTGGTCTTCCCCGTCCTTGGTCTCCCCCACTTTTTCCTTTGTCACGGGAGAAGTTACTTCGGTCTTGGCTTTTGAATTCAATGAGGGAGTCCGCCTCGGTCATGGCCTCGGTAAGGGTCTGAACCTTCTGTCGGTGAAGCTCTTGTCTTACCCAAGGCTTAAGGCCCATCCATGAATTGGAAGAAGGCTTCCTTCTCGTTCATGTCTGAGATCTGCAACATTAACTCCGAGAACTCCTTCACGTACTCTCGGGCGGTCCCTCTTTGAGTGAGCCTGGCGAAGCTTGGCCCGGGCTTCGTCGTCGGCATAGATGGGGTAGAATTGTTTCTTGAGCTCTGCCGAGAACTCGGCCCAGGTGGTGATTGGGGTCCCTCCGGTCCTCTCGCAGGTCCTTCTACGCCACCATAATAAAGCTATATCACCGAGATATAGAGAAGCGGTACTTACCTTCTTTTCCTCGTCCGCAATCCCCGTGACGCGGAAGTATTGTTCCATGCCCCACAAGAAGTTCTCTACGTCTTTGGGCGGAACGACTTCCCTTGAACGTCGTTGGTTTGGGTGCGTCCACTTTCTGCAGTGGGGCAACTCCGACAAGGCCAGCCCCCATAGCTGTCTTGCATGCCGCCAACTCCCTTATGACCGTCTCCAGCTTGTCGGTCAGCGCCTCAAACTCGGCCTTGAGAACTTCATGTTCTGCGGCAAGGGTCTTGTGGGACACGTTCATGGCCCCTTGGAACTCCCCCTTGAGTTCCTCAATAGAGGACTCCATCGTGGATTCGACGTCATCAACCCGCTTGTTGGCGTCGAAGATGGAGTCCCGCATCTCGCCCACGGCCAACTCGATTTTCTCTCCAGCCTAGCCTCCGTGCTTGACACCACGTCCCTTGATGCATCCCTTGCGGCCTTCTTGCCTTTCTTGCTCACGTCAACGAACTTCCGACACGCCTCCTTGGCTAGCCATCGAAACCTCCCTTTGAAACGTTGTTGGCTCTGACACCACTTGTCACGGGCTGAGTTTCCCTAACTCCAAACCGTGCGGCTCTTAGCTTGTCTCGACCCCTTGTCGTGCTAAGATCAGCCTATTCCCGATGTTGCCAACGAAAGAGCTTAAGATTGATGGCTAAGAGAACTTTGAAGGCTTTGTGTGTGGGAAAGAAAGCTTTGTATTGTAAGAGAGCTTTACAATGCTTGGATGAGAGCTTGGAACTTGGATGATGCAAATGAGGGGGTGGCACTCCCTATTTATAGCCCAAGGCCACCCCTCCTAGGAAGGTTCCAGATTTGGACAAGTCTTGGACAATCCGGATCCTTCTTGGCTAGAACTCCTTACAAGCTTCTCTACTTATCTAGAATATTCCGCAAGGCTCTAGCCATGCCTAGATGGTTCCGCATTTCCCTAGGGTCTTCCGGCCATGTCCGGAGACTTCTACGAGCGTCCCGAACGTTCCGGATGCTTCCAGATTGGTTGAGAAGCGCGGTCCGTGTCACATACATGCAGTAACAAGTTATTGTACGTACGTCTAATTACCCCTCTCCATATTAAAGATGCCTAACTTAATTGTCACTAGCAAATTAACGTTAGGCTAGCCAGCTTTATTAAATTTAGAACTGGTTTAAGAGATCCAGTTTGTCAAACACCTGCCCGATCAAAGATGCGTCGAAGTTCTCCTTATTTGCGGGGAGAGGTGGCACGTTGTCCCAACATGTTCCGAATTCAGACTGACAGTTACTTGGAGCAGCAATAGTAAACAATATCACCACAATGTCCCACATTGCTACAACAAGGGTAAGGCTCACCACAAGATTGGTTGTGATGCTCCACACCACATCCTTCTTCCCATGTATGTGCAAGAGTCGTTGTAAGTGTGGATGGAGGAGGTGGTGGCACATTGTCCCAACACGTTCCGAATTCAGACTGACAGTTACTAGGGGCACAATAGTAAACACTATCACCGGCTATGTCCTGCATTACTACAACAAGGGTAAGGCTCGCCGCAAGATTGGTTGTGATGCTCCACACCGCATCCTTCCTCCCACGAATTCGCAAGGGCCGGTGTAAGGGTTGATGGAGGAGGTAGTGGTACGTTGTCCCAACATGTTCCAAATTCAGATTGACAGTTACTAGGGGCACAATAGTAAACACTATCACCACAATGTCCCGCATTACTACAACAAGGGTAAGGCTCACCGCAAGATTGGTTGTGGTGCTCAACACCGCATCCTTCCTCCCATGATTGTGCAAGGGCCGGTGGTAAGGATGGATGGAGGAGGGGGTGGCACGTTTTCCCAACATGTTCCAAAATCATATTGACAGTTACTAGGGGCACAATAATAAACACTATCACCACAATGTCCCACATTACTACAACAAGGGTAGGGCTCGGCCGCAAGATTGGTTGTGGTGCTCCACACCGCATCCTTCCTCCCATGTACGGGCAAGGGCCGGTGGTAAGGGTGGATGGAGGAGGTGGGTGGCACGTTCTTCCCAGCACGTGCCGAATTCGGACTGGCAGTTACTAGGTGCACAATAGTAAACACTATCACCACAATGTCCCGCATTACTACAACAAGGGGTAAGGCTCGCCGCAAGATTGGTTGTGGTGCTCTTACACCGCATCCTTCCTCCCATGTATGCGCAAGGGGGTAAGGGTGGATGGTGAGGTGGTGCACGTTGTCCCAACATGATCCCGAACTCTGACTGACAGTTACTAGGAGCACAATAGTAAACAAGGGCGTGGGGTAAGGGCTCGACAAGATGTTGTGGTGTAGGCAACGCAAGGGCACGTGTGGTGGATGTGGAGGTGGTGGCACGTTGTCCCAACATGACCCGAACTCTGACTGACAGTTACTAGGAGCACAATAGTAAACACTGTCGCCACAGTGTCCTGCGTTTACTACAACAAGGATAAGGCTCGCCACAAGATTGGTTGTGGTGCTCTACACCGCATCCTTCCTCTCATGAGTGTCCTAGGGCGGTGTAAGGGTGGATGGAGGAGGCGGTGGCACGTTGTCCCAACATGTCCCGAGTTCAGACTGACAATTACCGGGAGCACAATAGTAAACACTATCACCAACAATGTCCCGCATTACTACAACAAGGGTAAGGCTCACCGCAAGATTGATTGTGGTGATCCACACCACATCCTTCCTCAAAGGTAAGGCCCGGGCGGGCTACTGAAAAGTGGGCAAAGCAAGTGAGGGAGGCAAATAGGAGGCAACGAGGAGGACTGAAGGCTTCATTTTTAGTATAGGAAGTCAGTAAGAGAGAGATGTTTGTGATGGAAATGTCCGTGGTTAACAAGTGCTTTTATAGATGGAAGTATATACACATGTGTTTGGTTGTGAAACATATTTTAAGTCTACAGTTAAGTTTAATGAAAAGTTGTAGCAAATTCCTGCATTTGAAGCAACAGTGAACAGATAATTTTTTTTAAATAAAACCATTCACTATAATTATTGGTGCCGTATAATTTTTAAGAATAATTTTGCTATAACCCTAGTAATTATGTCCTATATATCAATACTTAATTAACATCGTTAATCTCAATCGCGTGTTTGATTCCCGGTTAATAGTGTAAGAAATATTATTTTAATAAGGTATATGTATGTCGACGTAGGGCTAGCTGGGTGATGTTTATCTTAATTAGGAGCTTAACACTGCAGGTTAGGTATCTCAATGTAGGATCCACATCACAAATAACATCACTATTTACATGTGTTTGCTGTCACTCTGGTCATCATATGA